>JBBPRA010000213.1:0-40589 GCA_038092775.1 Boletus rubescentipes | reverse complement strand
CNCGTAAGTAAGACTGACGACACGCTGTGACAGTTGGACTGATGATGGTAATAGTAGGAAAGCTCAATCGGTGTCGCCTCTCGCCCCGCTGGGTGTCGAGGCAGCGCTGAAAGCAAAGGAAGATGATTCGTTTACCGTTCGGCCCAAGATATTTGACGAATTTGCACTTACGGATCGTGTTGGGCTCGTGTCTGGTGGTAACAGGGGACTTGGGCTAGAGATGGCCGTCGCGCTCGCTGAGGCGGGTGCGCGCGCCGTTTACTGCTTTGATCTGCCTGATGCGCCGTCTGAATTGTTTAAAGCGTCACGAGAGTATGTGAGCAAGTTGGGGAATGGGTCGAGGTTGGAGTACTTTACTGCAGATGTGAGGAATCAAGAGGTGATATGGAAGAAGGCGGAAGAGATCGGGGACAAGGAACAGCGATTTGACTTTTGCGTTGCAGCGGCAGGGATCCTCAAGCCGCCCAGCGGGTGCTTGGAATGTCCTGGGGAGCAGTTTAAAGAAGTGAGTGGACATGATGAGGACTGACGAGGCGTGCTGATGTATGGTGGACAGGTGCTGGAGGTGAACGCGACGGGTGTTCTTTTTACGGCGCAGGCAGCTGGTCGACAGATGGCGCGGTTTGGACGCGGTGGCAGCATTATCCTGATTGCATCCGTATCGGGGAGCATCATGAACAGGGTGAGCCGAGAGAGAAAAATTGCGAGCGTGACTGACAATGGTGCAGGGTCACGCGTGTGTGCCGTACAACACGTCCAAGTCTGCGATGCTGCAGATGGGACGAAGCATGGCGTGCGAGCTTGGTGGACAGGGTATTCGGGTGAACACGCTCTCACCTGGCTACATTTACACACAGTAAGTGTCTCTATGTGGCTGTGCGTCGGATGGGACTGATGAAGCAGGATGACGGCAACATACGCGGACAAGGAGCCGCACCTGCTCGAAACGTGGTCTGAGATGAGTCCGCTCGGACGACTCGGACGACCTGACGAGCTGCGTGGTGTTGTGACGTGGCTGGCATCTGATGCGTCCAGTTTCTGCACTGGGAGCGAGTGCGTGTTTAGGCTGCTCAGGTGTTTATTTTTTCTCACTTTGTCTCTGCAGTATTTTGGTGAGTGGAGGATATCATGCGTGGTAGAGGTCACGTGTCGAACTACGGTGTACGAGTGTCGGGACCCGGCAGGAACCTTGCTTGGTACTGTATCGTCTTCAAACATCCATCTGTCGCACCCAAGTACTCAGAGCTAGCCTGAGACGTTTCTGACTCGATGAGCTGCCGGATATCGTGCCTAAATTCGTCTGCGTGATGTGCATCAGAATACTGAGAAGTATGTACATGCCAGGTCCATCGAACGGACTCGAAACGCAACGTACCACTAGTACTGGCAGAACGCGGACACATCACCGATCTGGAAACGACCTATCTCGGTGCATGCCTAGTTCTTCGTATATTCACCTTCGTTTCTCGTACTCGTCATTTGCGACTGGTGTCAATCACTGTTATCCGCTATCTGTATAGGCATTAGAGCAAGGTTCGACCGTTGGCCTTGCGTTGAGCAGGTTAAAGAGGTTTGAATATCATGATATTGGTTCTCACATCACAGACTCACGTCCCAATTATACAAACTTCGAGACAATAGATCTATCGAGCTTATCTGACAACGCATTATGAGCTAGTCTACAGTATCATATTTGATGTAGTGACAAATAGTGAGTATGGGCAATGCAAAGGGCGAAGCCGACAGCCAACGAGGACATACTAGAATCAGGCACGAACGAGGGCGGACAAGGTTGGGTGTGGGATGAAACGTAGAGATCAGCGAGATTGC
Organism: Boletus rubescentipes; assembly: GCA_038092775.1. Lineage (NCBI taxonomy): Eukaryota > Fungi > Basidiomycota > Agaricomycetes > Boletales > Boletaceae > Boletus > Boletus rubescentipes. The sequence continues at coordinate 38,759 of JBBPRA010000213.1, read as the reverse complement.
GTTAACCTTCCCTATACAGACCAGCAGCGTGCAACGGCATCAAGGAAAACTCGGCGGTGGGACACCACCAGATGCGTGATCGAGATGGGTGGATCGTCTGAAGGACATCGACAATGGGAGAAACAATCTGATCCCAAAGTTTGCGTAGGAAGGAAGCGAGTTTTCTAGTCATATCGGCCCTCGTTGCGCACACAGTCAACGTACAGAGCTCCCTTGATAGCTCTAGAACAGTGTCCTGTGTGATATGCAGCGGAATATGAACAGGGTCACGATCGAGTAAGACGACGAGCGCGTCACAGCTATACTGACTTGCATTGACGATGATGACAGGTCCCCCACTGGCAGCGCATTGGAAATCTGAGAAGAGCGAGGGAAGAAGGAATCGAGAGAGACCAAGCAACTCGCGAATGTTTGCCACCACTCTCTGCATTTCAAGCTTGAGACTACACAACCGTTCATGCTGATCTGCAGCAGCAGAGTTGAGAGTATTGTGAATGAGCGAGGCCAGTCGCGTGAATTCGTCTGCAAACGTCCTTCCAGCCGGGCCAGTTACTGTTACATCGTCCAGTGAGAAGTAAGCTGGCTCCAAAAGACACCTCGGCCTTGTTCGAGGAGTTCGACTCCACCAGTAGGAGCACGTTGACGAAGACATGCTCAGAATGCATCTACTGCTACTGACGAGGTGAGGTTTTTAAGGATGGTGTAATGTTCAGGCAATGAGGGTAGAGTGGCGAGATGTTGAACGAGCAATCGAAGAGATGTCTCGTATGCAAGAAATATTGTAGAATCCCGTAAATCTTCAGCGGCACGGATCCATGCTTCACCAGCAGAAAGATCATTGGAAGACACATTTTGGGTCACATGTGTTGAGCGTACAGACTGAACAGATCCCCCTCATCCTGTGGCTGCTTCGACCACGCGAACCGACTACGTAGGTGGCATGCAAGGTTCTCCAGTGATCGTGAGCGCTCAGGGTGTCCTTGCGGGCGGATACTGAGGGCTTCCCCATCAAGGACAATGGCCTCATCGAGCTCCTGGATTACCTGGAGCTGATTGTACCGAGTGGAGAGAGCTTCCGCAAGATTGCTCAAAGAGATTGATCGACAAGGGTGTCCTTGCGGGCGAAGGTTGAGGGCGTCTCGATTCAGGACAATGGCCTCGTTGAGGTCCCACATTTCCCTAAGCTGATTGTACCGACTGGAGAGATGAAGTGCAAGGTTGCTCAACAGCGCTGACCGATCCGGATGTCCTTCTGGGAGAAAGCTGAGGGTTTCTCGATCAAGGGCAATGGCCTCATCAAGGTCCTGCATTTCCCCAGACCAATTGGCACTGATGGGAGAGATGAAGTGCCAGGTTGGTCAAAGACGATGATCGACAAGGGTGTCCTTGCGGACGAAGGTTGAGGGCTTCCTGGTCAAGGACAATAGCGTCGTCAAGGTGCTGGATCGCCTCGAGCTGAATGTACCGATGAGAAAGATGAACTGCAAGGTTGTTCGACGACGTTGACCGATCAGAGTGTCCTTTCGGGCGAAGGCTGAGAGCTTCGCGATCGAGAAGAGAATGGCTTCATCGAGGTCCTCCATTGACCCAAGCTGGCTACACCGATCGAAGAGATGAAGTCCAAGGTTGCTCAATGATATTGACCGGTGAGGGTGTCCTTGCGGGTCAAGGTCGAGGGCTTCTCGATTGAGGACAATAGCCTCATCGAGATTCTGTATTTTTCCCTAGTGGATTGTACCGATTGGAGAAATGAAGTGCAAGGTTGTTCAACGGTATCCACCGATGAGGGTGTCCTTGCGGGCAGAAGCAGAGGGCCTCTCGATCCAGGGCAATGGCCTCCTCAAGGTCCCTTTGTCGCTCCAAGCTGGTTGTAACGGCCGTCAAGATGAATAGCAAGCCAAATCAAGTCGCATGGGATGGCCGGGTGGGAAAAGTTGCAGTGCTTCACGATCAAGGTCGATCGCCTCGTCGATGTGACTGGTTCCCTCGCCTTGCTCAAACTTGGGCGAACAGTGATTCTGTTCAACTGCTGGACGTCATTTCACTACTCTGTTCGCCGACAAAAAGAGACTCGTACCTTGCTGTAAATCCATGCCAGCTCAACGACCTTGATGTGGGACCGTGGTTTGTGGAAACACTGTACGCTTAGGCGCCGATCAGGACCGAAAAGGGAGTAAACTACACAGCTTGCATCACACCCGTGATTCTAGTGCAAGTCTACCCGCATCAAAAAAACGGCTCTTCTATGCAATGCGGCATGTAAGAAAGCGCGAGAGTGGGTGTGTTGAAAGAAATAATGGCGTCTCTTTCTCTTTCGGTCCCACGCGCGTCCGAGTCCTCCATCCCACGCGCGGAACCGAATAACCCGAGACTTCCCGGCGGTCCGCCTGCACTCAACGTGATCGTGATCGTGATCATGACCACGATGTGTATGTAGGGCCCAGAACCGGGCGCCATCGTCATCCTCGATTACCCCGACATCATTGGAGATAACGCGTGGGTTAGACGTTGTAAACTTGGTTCGTCCAGCAGGTAGCCCTGAGAATTAGCATGCGTGTTCAGGACCCAGGCACGCTCGGTAAATACTGTAGGAAGCGATACACACCCGAGGTCCCATTGCAAAGATAAAAAAAAAAACAAAGAAAACAATGCGTAGTTTTACAGAGTAAAGTAACAGGGGAACGCGCATTACTAGCATCCTCGCGGGTCCTCTGCGACAGCATGCGTATGCCAGTGTATGTAAACGTCAAATCACGGGCACGGGAACTGAACCACGATGGCACACTCAGACGAGGGCAGCAACGGCACCCAAGACCAGACCAACGCCAACAACCACCTCTGACCCTCCGAGTCCCTCGTTCAATCTCAAACGACGCGCGCCGCTCGTAGCCGTGGTAGTCGGTGTGCCCGAGGTTGTGGCCACCGCGGAGGACGTGGTCGTCGGAGTGGTCGCCGTCGCCGTCGTGCCGGAACCAGAGACGGTGCCAGAGGCGGTGGCAGTCGTGCCGGGCGGCGTGACTGCGGTGGATGCGGAGGTCATGAGGGTGGAAGGGGAGGTGAGGGAGGATGCGCCAGTGGCGGTCGTGTCAAACGAGAGGGAGCTGAATGGGAGACCGCTCGTGCTAAGAAAAAAAATGAGTCGGAGGAGAGTGGAGATGGGTGGGGACGTACGCGGGGACACCCGAGGGGATGTGGGCGTCGTTTGGGGGCGCGGCCAAGACGCGACCGACGAGGAGGGCGGTCAATGCAGCGAGAGTCGCAAGTTTCATGGCCAATGGGAGTCGAGGGCGGATGCGACTTGTTTTATATACGCCATTCGTTTGCTGCTGCGGAACTTTGGCTATGAATAAATCGAGCAGATCGTAGATTTCATTTGACCCTGGGATCAACGTCACGTTCCTCCGCAGTCCTCATTTCCTCAACAGTGCCGTCAATCGCGACAAGAACCGCTTCTGGTCATCTCCCTCCTCCTCGGCTCCACTACCACCCTCCAACACCTCGTCCTTGGCCGACCCCCCGAGGGCAGCCGCGTACCGCTTCTTGTACTCGCCTGGCATTTCGATGCCGACACCATTCTTCCACATCCCCCTTCGCGCCACTCTAGACATTACAACAATCGGACAACGCTCCAAAAGAGACGACACCACCCACCTGGCTTCTTCCTCGACGCGCAAAAACGTATCGCGCCCCCAAGGTCCGTACTCTGCCCCACTCGCTTCATACGTCGTCGCAGACCCCGCCCGCAGCATCTCGAGCGCAAGCGGACTCCCAACATATTTGCAAAGAAACAATGGCACAAATGGACGGGGTACAAGTGGGACACCGACCTGTTCCACGCAGGGTCAACAAGCATCATCAAGCAGGCAAGCAAACAACGCAGCACGATACGACCATACTGGTCCTTACGAATCAATTGACAACAGAGTGTTTTCCCCTGGATACGTTTTCTAAGCCACGCCAGGCTCTCTTGGGCGTGAGGTTGCCCGGGACGACCGTAATGCGTGCCCTATGAAAAGACAGTACTGTCATGCGCAGCGTGCGGCGCTGTCCATGAGACGTACTGACCTCGGGCGCGTCCACGCCTGCGATTCGCACATGTATCGTCTGATCTTTCAACTCTGCCACCGCGTCCGTTGCGAGGGGTATAGGACACGGATAACAGGATAACCGCACCTTTGCGTCTCGTAGGGACGCGCCTGATTTTGAGCGGCCATCGCCAACCCAACCCGGGTGTGTGATAGAGCCGAAAGTCGTCTGCGTCCCCAACGCTATGTAACGACTCCATTTGTATAGGAGCGATGATGGAAGAGGGGGCTTACCTGGTGACGACGCCGCGTATCCATCGTCGTCGTGCGAGTTCGTTGGGGGTGACCCACTCGGCGGTCAAGAGTCGCATGCCCCAGCGACGCCATGCGAGGACCGCGCCAACACCGGACGCAGCCCCGAGGGCGAACACGAGGCAGTAGTTTACTGCGGTCTCATTGTAACGTGTCTGTAGGCGTGTGGTGATGGGAGCTGTGTCCGAGGTAGTTTGTGGTGACGTGTCTTTGCGCGGGAACCACGAGGGCATAGCGAGAGGAGCAGGCGCCCACGGCAATGACAATTCGCATTCAACATGTAATAAATAAAACATGACCCTCAAGCTAACGACGTTCCACAATCAATGGGAACAAGCCACACTTAATCCGACTTTTTGTTCGACGTCTGGCCAGTCGCTTCGATGTACTTTGTGGTCAGACGATCATACTCTTCTGCATTCTGCGCAGCTTGCTTCTTTACGATCTCTGGGGATCGATGAGTACGTGTCAAGAGCGAGTGGCAGAGACGAACCAAAGTCGCGATTCTTGTCCTCGCTCTCTTTCAACTTCTTCTTGAGTTCCTCGATCACCTTTGTCTGATCATTGGATGCAATGTTGTTCTCGCTCTCTTTCAGCTTCTTCTTGAGTTCCTCGATCACCTTTGTTTGATCGTTGGATGCAATGTTGGTCTTCGAAGTAGCTGCCGTCTACGCGTACCATTCTCAGATGGGCTTACAAAAATTCGAACGAAACACTTGCCGCCTTTTTCAACTTGGCATACTCTTCCTGGGTCTGAATGAGATCGAGCACAATCTGGAACGTGCGCGCCAACACAAGGGAGAGGAACAAACAAAATCCAGTGAGATACATGTTGCGCTGCGCACTGTGCCATCTGTGAGACACGCATGCAGACGACGCAACGACGACGTACTAGAACTTGCGCGCAGCGATGGAAGATTCTGTGCGAGCGTCATGAACGGCGTGGTCTGCGCGGGCAGATTCGAGTTCCGAGGTGACGCGGATCATGCGCTGGAGCGCGTCTGCAAAGAGGACGCCGACAAAGATGAAGGATATCTTGAGACCATAGGCGACTTTGGCGACGATGGGGCTCTCTGAGAGGAAGCGGAAGAGACGCTTGCGGATGGCGTAGGGGAGGGGAAACACGAGGATGCAAAACGTGACCATCTGCAAGACGGTGAGCAAGCGGACGGACGGGCCGAGTGGACGTTACCTCTGCTGCGAGGAGCATAAACGTGAGCGAGTAGCTGGCAGGGCATCAGAGCATGTCCAACATCGAGCAAGGACACTCACTAGATCGTCATGGTCGTCGTCTGTCAAAAGATGGAGTACGTGGACGTGACGTCACAAAGAGCTACATTATATAATCTATTCCCATCCCGCGACGCGTAACCCCCCCAGAGCCATTCTTCTTATCGCACTCATGGCCCCGTTCAATGTCCACATCAAGCACGCCGGAAAGACGTACGACGTCCAACTCGACCCCGATCTACCACCCGCTGCGTTCAAGGATGCAGTCTATCTCATCACCGGCGTGCCACCCGACAGAATGAAGGTCATGATCAAGGGCGGCATGCTCAAGGTCCATCTCGGTTCTCTTGTCTAGACAGCCTCTCACGTCTTGATCTAGGACGACACCGATTGGAAAAAAGTCGCGCCGAAACCGGTGAGTACGCCCCGTTCAGATCAGTGCCTTTGCTGACCCGCTCGTCTTCCAGGGTCAGACATTCACCGTCATCGGGGCCGCAGGCGAGCTCCCAAAGCCCCCTGAAAAACCCATTGTCTTCCTCGAGGGTGAGATCGCCAGTTGCCGTGCATATACGTCTCATCATACCATGTATGCGCTAGATATGGACGAGTCTCAGATGGCAGAAGCGGTAACGCGCCCCCTCGTCTCACTCACGCCCACTGATTTGCTTGTAGCTTGAACTGCCCGTCGGACTCAAAAAGTGGGTACGCGTCCCTCTATCTTGTTGTCCGTGTTAACCCCGTGCCAGTCTTGGCAACACATGTTACATGAATTCCACCCTCCAAGCTATGCGAGCGATACCAGAACTTCAAACCGCCTTGACCAAGCAAGTCTCTCTTCTGTCTTGCGCGCTTCTTCTTCTCATTCTCTCGCAGATCATCTCACTTGGATGTGCTCCCACGATCCTTGCGCGACTTGTACGCCAGCATGTCCAGCACCACAGAGAGCGTCATTCCCGGCCCATTCTTGACCGTCCTCCGACAGGTTGTCCCTCAGTTCAACGAGATCGACAGGTCAAAGTCGGGTCCAATGATGGGCTATGCCCAACAAGGTAGCGTTCCCGTGCCGACTCCCACGCGGTATTCATGTCCGTTCCAGATGCCGAAGAATGCTGGACTCAGATGATCAACGCCCTCAAGGACGTTCCCGGCATCGATCCCCTGGGTGAGTCAGTGGCAAGTAAAAGAATCGTCGATCAATTTATGGTAGGCGAGATGCGTCGAGAGTAGGTCACCTGTCCCTGCCCATACATGGAGCTCTGACGCGTCCTCTCAGGCTCAAATGCGACGAATCACCCGAGGAACCATCCACCGTCACGGTCGAACGCGTGCTTAAAATCGAGTGCAACATTACCGTCGCAACCAACTATATGCACACGGGCATCATGGATGTCAGTCTCTCTCCCCGCTGGTCACGTCGTCAGGCCTGATCCGCGACCTGCAGTCTTTAAATTCCAAGCTCACAAAGAACTCGCCCTCGTTGGGTCGTGAAGCTACTTACACCCAGATATCCCGCTTGTCCCGGCTTCCAGCTTATCTCTCGCTGCACATGGTTCGTTTCGCATGGCGTCGTGACATTGGCAAAAAGGCAAAGATCATGGTCAGTCGCGTCTGATCCCATTGCCCGTTTCGCTCATTCGTCCACAGCGTAAAGTCAAATTCGCGACCGAGTTTGATGCCTTGGATATCGTCACACCGGAGCTAAAGGACAAGTTGACCCCTGTTTCTCGGCGCCTCAAGGAAATCGAAAAGGAACGGTTCGAGAGGAGAAAGGTTCGAAAGCGGACCAAGAACCCAACGCCAGCAAGCGCACCTGCTCCCCCACCTGCCGCAGAATCGAGCATGAACGTGGACGAGCCAGCGGCGCCTTCAGCGACGGACGAGCTCGAGGACGAGAGCGTGTATCGCACACGGGAGTTGAGCGAGCTAGAGGCGCTCGTTGACCCAGAGTTGAAGACAGATTTTGGATGCAGTGTGACGGGCTTGTATGATCTCGTCGGTGAGTTCCATCCGCAGCGCGAGGTGGATAGATGCTAATAGAGCGCTCAGCCATTGTAACACACAAGGGCGCCCACGCTGATTCGGGTCATTATATCGGCTTCGTAAAGAAGAGCGTGTTCCACGGAGACAAGTCTGTTGAAGCAGACGACGAAGATTGGTATAAATTCGACGATGACAAGGTGTCTATATTCCCAAAGGAAAAGTTGTCGACGATCGACGGCGGAGGTGAAGACTCGTCGGCATATGTGCTGTTGTACAGGAGCAAGTTGCTTGCGTAGGTTTAACCTTGGAAGTACATCAACTATCTGTAACCCGAATGTCGAGATTCCTTTTGACAAAGAGAACAGCAAAGTGGTATGCGAGATATCAGTAACAATCAGCGTCATGAGACGCCGTTTGTTTTTTGGGGTGGTTGCATATCGGCGTCTTCGTCTGGACCATCCAGATTGTCTGCCGAGGGCACTGCAGCGGATGCAGCAGCACCAGCGGCGGCGACGCCCTGTGAGGACGGAGACACGTCCCTAGTGGCGTATCAGTACATTCGCACAAGAGACAAAGGCCATCACTCACCATTTTATCTGAAAGCGCGTCACGCGTGGCTTGGTATTCATATCTCTGACCAACCTATCAAACATGATCTTTTGCGGTGGCGTCTCCTTCATCTCTTCATTGTCATACTCGGTGTTTTGGTAATACCCTACGCGAACAAATTCCTGGTCCTTGTACGAGCCGGTGAGTATGAGCGCAGCGACGCCGAAAACGTCTTCGAGGGGTATTTTCGAAGGGTCGGGTGGGACGCCTTCAAAATCGAACGCGTTGACGCCCACGGGGACAGGTCCGACCAAACAATCGTCCAACTCTTGATCGAGCTCTTCGTTGCCCGGCGACGAGACGTAGATAAGTCGCCACTCGAGGTCTAGCGGGGACGTGACGTGAGCGCGGTGAAGGAGAGAGGGTGACAGGGAGGAGGGGACGTGATTTACCGTCCTTGAGCGGTGCGATGCACTCGAATGTGACGCGGAATTTGTAAGGGTCGAGGAAACGCGCGGGGTTGTTGAGGAATTCGACGTTCTATTTGGGGGGTATCTACCTGGGTGAGTATGTGTGTACTGCGGTGGTGTGCGGACGGGACGTACACGGATGGTGACGATGGACATGGTCGACGGTCGTCTGAAGTTGTGGTGTCGGTGCCACGGTGTCTTCTCGGATCACATGGTATACACGTGATGGGTTTCTTTTTCCTTTGTTTTCTCACGGCACTATCTGTTGAATTGCAACGACTCGGAATCACACTTGTCTCGGTGCTTGTGTGTGCATCTCATCCTGCTTACATCGCCGATCGTATTGTGCAGGCGACCGAGGACAGGTTTACGAGCCCCCGCTGTTACACCCGAAAGTCCGTATGTAGTCGAAACGATTTGCAACGATACTTGGCAGCAACACGCAATTACTTTTTTTCCATGGCGATTGGAGGTACAAAGTATGTGACATCTGGTCTTGATATGGCAAACCCATACCCATACCCGTCGCCGCGCTCGGGTGGTCCCTCAATCGCGTTGACTACCCTGGTATTGTCGTCGGCCACTCACTCACTGTCGTTTCCAATGTTCCGCCATAACGATCAGAGGTGAGCAACTTTTATGTTGCTTCAGGACATGCACTGCTACCCGAACGTATGCCCGGAGTTTGGATGCGCGATGCCCAAAGGTCAGCTTAAGCTCGCTGTGTTGCAGGTACGCGCTCGCTCTTTCTCTCTGGCTGGGATGTTTATATAGATCCTGGTCAAGCCTGAGGTGGGTCGAACCCTCTTTCTTCCTCGGACACACAGCATCGTTTTACTCATCTTTGGGACTCGCTTGTTCAAGTCGTCCGACTGTCTGGTGCACGACCAGCACATTGTCAATTCAAACAAGATTCTGTAAATAACTTCCCTTGCTCGTTGAGAGTAGCCATATTGGTTCGTAATGTAGCTGAATGCGAATACTAGCATTTCTGTTCAGCCGTCAGACTTTGGATCAATGCCCAAAAACGATCAGAATTGGGGCCCGTCCAGAGAATAAAATGTAGTGCAACATGGTGCAAATCGGGATATCATGAATCATTCTCGACAGCTGGGAGATAGCGTTACAAGTTAAATGATGGCAAAATCTGTCACACTGCATTCGTTTACAACTCGATTATATGGCTCAACAAAGAAAATTCAGTTTCAGTGTTGCCACCTTGCGACCTCGTCGTCCCATTTTTTGACTGGGGACACGGGCTCCATCGCACGTTACTTATGTGGCATCTCGTCGTAGCCTACCTCGTAGAGTAAGTCTTTGGCGGAATAACCAAAGTATCACTGTTCGAAGACAGTAGTACACAAGGCTCGGGAGATAAGTCAGGTTTCGTTAGAGATGATGGGGGTCTTATGAAGAAGGGGACACGTCCCTAGTGGGGCATCAGTACAGTCGCAAAGGAAATAAAAGGATCACCGACCATCTGATCTGAAAGCGCGCCACACGCGGTCCGGTCTTAATGTCTCTGATCAACCTGTCAAACACAATCTCTTGTGGCGGGCTCTCATTCATCTCTTCGTTGTCATACGCGGTGGTCTGGTAATACGCTAAGCGGACGAATTCCTGATCCTTGTACGACCCAGTGAGTACGAGTACGGTGACACCGAGGACGTCTTCAATGGGTATCTTCGCGGGGTCGACCGGCTCGCTATAAAAGTCAATCGCATTGACGCCGACGCCGACGGGTCCGATGTAAGCCTTGTCTAATTCTTGTTCGCTTTCGGACGAGACATGGAGGAGTCGCCATTCGAAGTCTAATGGGGATGAGCGGATGTGGTGAGGTGAGGGGGTGCGGTTTACCGTCCTTGAGCGGCGCGGTGAACTCAAAGGTGACACGGAACTCGTAGGGATCCAGGAAACGTGCGGGGTTGTTGAGGAATTCGGCGTTCTGCGGGGGGTCAAGTTTTTTGTGGGCAGAGTGTTGGAGAGACTCGTACGCGGATCGTGACGATATCGGACATGGTACGATCGCTAGTTTTGATTGCCACGAAGCGTAACGCGGCACGGGGATCACGTGGGGGATGTTATACACGTGACGGGTTCCTCCCTTTTGTTTCCTTGCGCCTTCATTTCGCGTACAACGACGTCGACTTTGATTCAGCCCCGACAACGACAGCCACGACGACGACGACTTTTCCTTTAGTTGCAGCGAATTCGCCCAATCTCACCGACACCGACACCACCGCACAGTGCACGACCCTTGTTCGACTTCCCTGTCTCAGTTCTTGTGCTTGCATCCAGGGGTCAAGCTTATTTTTCGACACGCCGTTTCTCTTGCCTTGTTATTCACCTGCATGATATCGCTTTGCCATTGACATTCCTCCTCAAAAACGCCCTCATGTCAGCATCCGCGCAGCACGACAACCAGGCTTCGCCAACCACCCCGGTCCCTGACGCCACTGTATTACCAGCATCATCCCCCTTAGACCACTCTACGACCGACACAATAATGGAACCCGAAGACACCATAACACAACCGGCATCCAGACCCCTCAGTCCTTTGCTTCCCTCTTCTGACGCGCCTCCCCATCTCATCCTTCCCATACCCACCCCCTCTCTCAATAAATCACAGTCTTCGGTCGTGTTTTCGCATGCAATTGTCACCTCGGAAGACGACTGGGGTTCTCTGCCCCCCGAAGTGGCTACGGCAGACATTTCCATCGCGCGTAAGTAGACGTCTTCCATGCCACGTTCCCTTTCTTTTTTGTTTTCTCCTGTCGGATCTTGTGCCGCGTGCATGCTAAGCCGAACTTGGCAGCCGACGGCAGTTTTGTCGAAACCTCGTCGGGGCCCGCCGCGAGGGAACTCAAAAGGCGTTATGATCAGCACTTGGGTGTTGGTAAAGACGTCCGGTCGCCCTATGCAATCACCGCGTTTGTGAATCAGCACGGAAAGCAAATGTTTCGCGTTGGGTTAGTGCTGCATACGTCTTTTCGTGCGTGGAACTGATCCGTGATGACGGGACTAGACACCGTGATGCGATCGCGCCCGCTGCCGAAGCAGAGTCAAAGGCACAAAAAGTGTCGACGTCCATTGACATGTCCCATGCACACGGTCGTTCGTTTAGGAGTCGATCGCGTATGAGCATGCACAATATCCTCACGCAGAACAAACCCAAGCCTGTCACGGCCCCAAGACAGGACCCGGGTCCGCGTCTGTTCCTCAGACGCACACGATCTATTCCGGACATGTTTGGGGTTATGGTTACTTCTGAGAACCTGTCGAGGCAGCCTACGCCTACAGGTCGTACACATTCGCATAGCGTTACGGGCGCTGACATGCCTCGTCCCGTCTCCTCGGAGATCACCCCCGTTGACCTACCCAAGCCATCCACCGGTGACATCTTTGGTGAGACGATGCAGTGGCCGAGTGGGTCTGTTCCTCCTTCCCCTTCTGGATCCTCTGGGGGTAGCTATATCCAGTACCCCTTTGGTCCAGGCATTATTTTCGATTCACCCACGCCACGTGACGATCCTGTATTCCTTCCCCTGCCTCGCGCTCTCCGCGAGATGCAGTCTTTCGAGTCTGGTCTGACTGCACGCGCAGACGACATGATGCGTCACGTTGGGAGCGGGACAACGTCTCCTCAGGAAGCCGACTTGGAATCCGAACGCGCAGCCTCGTCACCATCGCCATCACCTCGTCTTGCTGTCTCTCCCTTCGGCGACGACTCGGACATCCCTCCACTCGACCCTGCACTTGCGCCGCTCCCGGAAACGAGCATACACTCGCGGTACTCGCCCGAGGTATTCGATGTGCTGCAAACCTATCGGGGTCTTCCTCTCTTGGACCGTTTGTTCCCTGATTCTGCGGGCGAGCCAACGATCAAGATGTCGTTGCGCGCGGATGACAGTGCCACTCCTCGCGACGACCCTCGGTTCGTCCTCTGGGGCGAGGCGAGTCTGATGTCGGACGTGGACACGGACGAAATTTCTCTTTCTCAAGGCAGTCGGACAGGGGTATCCTCCCCGACCGGTTCCCGCCGCGGAAAACCCTCGGTCGACATCCCTAGCCTACGTATCTCCACAGATGACCCTACCGCCAACACCAATAGCCACCGCGTGCTCCTCGCAGCCACCATCGAACGTTGGATCGCGCAATTAACCTCGGATTTCAATTATGACGAACTGCTCAACTTCTTCCTCACCTACCGTACATACATCTCTGCCGTCGACCTGTGTCATTTACTGATTTGTCGATTCCATTGGAGTTTGAGTGGACATGCGACCAAGCAGGATGATTTGGCGAGGAAGATCGTGAGGGTGCGAACGTTTGTCGCGATTAGGTATTGGTTGTTGACCTTCTTTGTGATGGATTTCTTGCCCAATCGGGAGTTGCGGTTGTTGTTGGCGAGTTGGTTGAACACGTTGGTTAAGGATCCGGTGTTGAAGCGGCATCAGGATGGGTTGGTGAGTGCTGCCCAAACGCACTCGTGGATAGATGCTGAACCTGGGGCCGTAGAGCATCGTGCGCAAGTTGATCAAGGTCGTCAAGGACTGTAAAGAGGCGCATACGCGTCGTCGATATGGGACGTCCTCGGCGCGCCAGAGCATCTCAACCAAACCGCGACCGACACACGTCCTCGGAGAAAAATTCGCAGAGGCCATCTCCAAAGACCAAGACGACTCGGACGTGGACCTCGATTTCGCGCCTGAAGAACGTGTCTCGGTGTTTCTGGGAAGTGGAGGGGAATCAGGGAACGCGTTTGCGTTTGGTGCGTCGGCAGGTGTTGCCTCGCCCCCGAGGGCCCACGCGATTGCCTCCGCGTCGACGGCTATATTGCAGCAGCCCCTCCAGCGGAATATCCTTCAACAGAGCCGAGCTAGTATCTCGGTCGCCCCAGGCGCCGCGCCCATCTTGGCACAATCGCCACCGCCAATCACGTTTCCGCAGCGTGCGCTCTCGCGCGTGTTTGTCAAGACGATTGGACGGTTGGGACGGTGGCGACGTGTGCTGAATTCGCGGCAGACGGTGGACACGGGGATTGCGATCCCTGCGAACGTGTCGGCGTTTGACCTCGAGTTGAGCGCGAGCGGGGATCTATTGGGCGTGCGCGGTGGCGTGGAGCAATATTTGAAGATGATCGAGCCACCGTCACCGGTGACGTCGGGTGTGTCCAGCATGACATCCGAGACGACCGGCGGCGGCGTCGCTTCGCCAGTGGATCCAGGCAAGGTTCTGAGCACGAGTGCGTCTTCGCACCACCTGCGGTCCGTGTCCGAGGTGACGGAAGAGGACGACGAGAACACGGATACGGCGACGATGAGTCAGAGGCAAATGTCGTACAAGTCGGGTCTCTCTGCGATGTCGCGAGCGACCTTGTCGACACGGACGCACTCTACGGAATCGTTTGGCTCGATCTTGTCGTCGCGGTCCCGACTGAACCCATTGGTGGCGCAGGTACAGGCGCAGCCCCCATGGCGGTTCGACGTGGTGTCGATCGACGAGCTGGAGTTGTCGGACACGTCGTCGGAGTTGCATGTGGAGAACAGCACGAATGCCAAGGTGCCACCGCCCCCTGGGTTGTTGAGAAAGGTACCGCGGAAGCTTCCGTTGCGTCGGGATTTCGAGTTTATACGGCGGTCGGGGGAGAGCGTGTCGTCGATGGGAATTCGATCGCGGGACTCGGTCGCGTCGGAGAATTCGGCGGTGTCGCTTGGGGGAGGGGGACTTGGGAATGGGATTCAGCAGTGGCAGGTGAACGCGATCGTGGATTCTCTCAGCGAGGACGGGGGAGATGGGGGTGTGGACGATGCGTTGAGACGGCTCGAGGGACAGATTAATCCGCAGCGACGCAAGGAGAACGCGATCAAGGTGGACGGATGGGTGCGGACGATCCAAGAGCGTATGGCGGCGGGCGACTTTGGCGACGAACGACCGCGGTTCTTTGATGACGACGAGGAAGACGAGGAAGACGATGCATATGATATCGATCAGCACGAGACGGGATCTATGAGACGGACTTCGTTGGCGGGTCGAGAGTCGTTGCCTGCGACGCCGTCTCAGATCGTGCTCTCGGAACCGGAGGACTATTTCAGTTCTGCCCTGGCGTCGGGATCGTTGTTTGGGTTTCCTGCGGCGCCGGTCGATGCAGGCCTTGTGTCGCCGATGAGAGGGCTGGAGGCCAAGCCTGTGCCAGAAGATGCGGTGCCGCTCGAGATTTTGAAGAGTCGGGTGCCTTCGCGACCGTCGACATCGCATGGGTCTCCGATGGCGCCGACGACGTCTCCGGTGGTACCTCCACTCACGTCGCCAACAAAGATGTTGGCGCCGGCGGGTCGCAAATTGCATCGCTCGTGGGTGCTGACAGTCAAGGCGGACGTGTTGGCCCAACATTTCTCCATGATAGACCGCGAGTTGTTCATGGGCATCAAGCCCGAGGAACTCATCATGGACGATTGGATGTCGTGTCAAGAGGTTAATGTCCTCGACTGGGCGCAATACCTCAAGGACCGCGCGGAGTGGAAGGCGGAATCGCGACACAGTCAGAAGACGAGCGCGTTGGCTGCTGTGCGGGGTCGGTTCAACTTGATGGCGAATTTCGTCGCGTCGGAAATTGTGATGACGCCGCCTAACGATCGACCTACGCTCGTGGCCAAGTTTATCCGGGTTGCGTTTGTACGTTGCATCGTCCCATTTTTTTTTGGTGGGTGGGTGCTGACAAGGTGGTGTTCAGAAATCGTATAGTCATAGCAACTTCCATACATTGGCGGCCGTGCTTGCGGGGTTGCGCAACGAGTGGGTCAACAAGGCGATGCATCGTCAGTGGGGACGGGTGGGTCCCTGGGAAATGCAAATCTTTCAAAAGTTGTCGCAGTTTGTGAATGCCGAGGACGATTTCAAGGCGATGCATGAGGCGATCTCGGCCATGGTGGATGCCAAGCCGATCGACGTGCGTTCGCACGCATCGACGATCATGAGCAGTAGCAACTCGGATTCGCAATCGTGGGGCAAGTCTACGGAGGGGAGCGTGCCGTCGGCGTGTGTGCCATTTATTGGTGCGTGTTGCTGGGGTGGGTGTGTTGACACGCTGACGGGGGCGGGTTGTAGGTGTCTATCTTGCGCAACTGTATCGGTATAGCAGACTCCCAGACCTCATCGATCCGACGGCGCCACACGAACCTGTCTCGATCGATCCCCAGGCGGTCAGTTTCGACTCGCCGTGTCATCCCGAGGTGTTTGAATCCCTCACGCCTTTACCGCCGTCGATGCAACTCGAGCCGCTGATCAATGTGCACAAGCAACGGTTGATTGCGGGTGTGATCAAGGACCTGGTCGCGGGCCAACACCTAGCAAGCCGGGTGCAGTTTACGATTGACAAGAAGGTATTTCAACGGTGTTTGCGAATTCGGGGGTTGGAGGGAGAGGTGTTGGGGCAGGTGTATCGGATGTATTGTGATCCAGGGGCGAGGCCGCTGCCGTTTCTTGCGATGTAGGGGGTCATGTTTTGATTTTGTGTGTGCCGCAGGTGTTGGGGTCGTGTTTGAGGGTCGATATCCGAGTCCTCATTTGCTTTGGAGTGAATGTAACAGCGCTGTATCTATTGTGTATTGTGGATTTTTTTCTTCTTCTGCTTTTCCGAGTCCTTTCGGACAATTTGAATGAACAACTCTAGAGTCACTCGGATGCGGGGGTTGAGTACGGTGTACCCCGTACATACCTACATTATCGGGACGAGTCGAGTTCAGTCGATCGGACCCGATCCAAACCCCGACCCTGGAGCCACAAATGAGTGGCGTCGTCGGACGCGTCGCGAGTTGCGGACATCTCTTTCTCAAACATTAATATGCGACTTGGCACCTTCACCGCCAATATCATCGTCGACGGCAAGGCACTGGAAGAATATGATGTTGTATCCGAGAGTCCAACAAAAGTGACCTGCTGGGTCGCTTCAGAGGAGGGAAAGGTATAGCATGCGCTTTTGTCTCCTTTTCTACACTCTAACCTCGACGATGCTAGTCTTTTGCTGTCCAATGGAGATGTCACGAAGAATCACGCGTCGCAGGTACTCGGGGGAGGGTTTTCGTGGACGGGATGACGGCGGGCAGCCAAAAGAATTTCCCCGGCGCGTTAGGTGTGCAGGATACCTGTACGTTCGCGTCTTTCGTCGATGCCAAGTCGACGCGGGATCTCAAGTTTGCTCGACTTCAGCTCAGTGGTGAGTTGTCGTGCGGGGCTAGCGTTAGGATGTACAACTGATATCGTACATAGATGACGATTCTCTTTTGAAAAAAGAAGTACACAAGAGCCTTGGAGAGATCTCTTTGGTCATCGCACGTGGGGAGATGATTAAAGAGCGCCGCTCGGTTGGCTGCGGGGACGCATTCGTGCCGGGTGATAACCAGCTCCACGAAAGGTCCAAGAAAGCAACTGTCCATTGTGTTGGGCAAGTATCGAGTTTGTACATATATGTGTGTGTGTTGCATCATTCATCCAGACTTTGTAGGTTTGGACCCGAAAAACCCAGGGAACACACTCCGTATAGATGGCGGTTGATCCGCAATGATCAACCAGAAATCACGTTTGTGTTCAAGTACCAACCCCTTGGTACTGCTTTCTACTTGCAAGCATTGCTGCATACTTGAGCTCAACTTTTGCTCAGGCGTCTTGCAAGCGAACGGTATCGCTCCAAGAGTCACCTCCACGAATGCCAGTTCGGGCCATGAGGATTGCATCATTGAACGTGATGTTGGAATCCCTAATGATCGCACCTCTGGAGACATTAAACCAGTCAAATTGAATGGCCGCATACAGAGTTTGGAGGTATCTGCTGCAGTTGTCTTGTTCCCCAATTGTCTATTAATATACCTCATTGATATTTTCCCGCAATAGAATGAACTGAAGCGTCTTCAGGAGCTGCAAGGCAGCGACTCTGAAGAGCAAAAGCCGAAACGGATCAAAACGGAAGACCCCGGGGAACGGAGACGTCCATTCGCTCCGGGGGAGATCATTGATCTCACCGTATATTTTTGGTCACGTCTTGCCACGATTTTACTTTTGGGATTGGGTATGCCACTACATTATGGTCTGATACTACGTCATTCACCATTATAGCTCGGTACATAGTATTCAATTTTGTAGCCTTTTCCAAAGCCATGTAACACCAAGAACCTTACAATACTGGGTCAAGAAGCTAATGGACACGGGAGTTTCGTTCAATGCGTCCAAACTATTCTGACTCGGTTCTCAAGACCTGACGCCTTCAGCTAGCCACCTCGTCCCGACCTGTTTCGAGTCGTGCGTCCTGCTAGCATCGTCTCCCACTGTCTCTCCATCGCCTTTGCTTTGACATGTCCGACTGTCCTTGACGTCTCCGTTCGCGACTCGCTGGATTCAGGTATGTCGTCTGGTGTGTTAGCGACTCGCTCTCGTCGCTGACGAGTTTCGTCCATAGCCAACGTCTGCCTCGTCATCTCCACAATCCTCGACATTACCCGTATTACCGTCCGACTCGCTCGTGGCCCACCTCTCCTACTACCCGCAGCGTCCTGCCTGCTCTGGGCATCCACTGGGACACCTGTGTCGTCTCCCGACTGGGGGTCTGCACCTACGTCACCGTCTGTCCCAACGTCGCGTTCATGCAATCTGCCGATCACCTCGCTGTCTTATGATACGGCGCTGTCGTTGTGGCCTCCCGGGTCGTCTATTTGACCTTCCGTGTAGTTGACCGCCTCGGCCTGACACGCTGGGTGACTGATCGTACGACTTACTCCCACTTTGCATGTCCTCCGGTGTTGTGCTGTCCGGGTGCACCTTGCTCTGCGTCTGTCAGCGTAATCGATCGACATATGATCTCGCTCCCTCTCAAGCAATGTGCCGACCAGGTCTCGATGTATGCCGTCCTTGGGTCGTCTCTGAGACTCTGACATCTGGCATCGCTCTGCAAAGTGGAGAGCATCCTTCGAGAGGCTCGTATTGTACAAACTCTACGTTGATATTTTTTCGTTCCCTGATGTCTACATGGTTTTCTCGAACTACATTTCATTATTTGGGGGTCCAGGGTTCGCCAGAGGGCGTGTTTCAAATATGATTTTTGACCCTGCCGGAACAAGTGACAAAGTACTGTGTACTGTTACGAATGATTGAGTAAGCAAACTCGCATCGATTATCGATCTTACTTCGGCCCGTATTCAATATATATTGGCAAGTATCTCGCAATGGGTCTCAGCGTCGAACAAGCGTGGTCCAGCAGCCATTCCGAGATACTGAGTAGTTGAAGGTGGACAGTATTAATATAAGGTGGATTCTCGTCGTCAGCGCAACCCCGGGCCGACTCTGACAGGGACGAAGCGTAGGGAGATGCGCCGGTTCATTCCAAGGCACAATGGAGCTAATGAGACGCGTCGCGTCCTCTCTCCCTCCTCGCCTCCAAGTACAACATGGAAACTAATCTCGCTCTCGAGTATATCATTACGCACGTCTTTTGTCCGCTGCGCCTCCCTGGCGACGACGACGACGCCTTCCTCAACGGCCAAGCGCTCATCACCGCGGTCGTTGATGCCGCCAATGCATATACACGCGTCGCTGCTAATACCGGCCAATCCGAGTGGCCTCCCATTGCAAAAATGCTGGAAAACCTTGCAACTACTGTTCAGTCTGGCAAGCTGGATAAGAATCGCGTCATCGCTCAGTTCCGCGGGATGCAGCCTGGAGGTATGCGTTCCAGTTCGATACGCGTCTCGCGACTGCTGACGACCCGAATATCGCGCGTAGATGTCCTCTCATTCTTCATTCGCGCCCAAAACGCGGCGGTCGTGTTTAAAAAGCAGAGCGATGTTACCATATATACGGCTTTTGAGCTGTCTCCGCAGGCGAACCCTGTGATTATGACGCGGGGAAAACTTTTGTGCTCGTACCCTGGGCCAGCCATCGAAATTCCCAATGCCGTCTTTGATGACACAGTCTTCCGTTCCGAACTCGCCAACTTCCTTGTCTGCATGAATGAAGACATGCTCGACACGTCTACTGGGAATCTCGTGTCAGATCACAGCGTCTTCGAACGCCGGGATACTACCGACCCACGGCATATTACGGAGTTACTCACCGGTATCTTGCGAGGGGTCGGTCGTCCTGCCTTGGCTGTTGTTCGCGTCACCAAACGTATTGGTGACGACGTTCTCATCTCGAGTGGCTCAGCATTACCTTGGCGTCGCTCGTCGCTCTGGCTGCTCATCAGGGTTGCCATTCAGACCACCCTGGAACCATTTCCACAGGGCCACGACTCTTACAAAGCTTTCATTGCCTTTTTTCTTGCCAGACTTGCCGAGGATGGGATTCGCGCTGACCTTTCGAATGACCTGCTTTATTTCATGTCGACCAAAATCAGTCGGCGTTTGAGGAAGCTCGGCCCTCTCGCGCCATCATGGCTCACGGACGCAGTTCTTGATACGTGCCGTCGCATCCGAGGACTCCTTGATGACAGGTGGGAGCAGGTACAGGTCTCCGGGCGCGCATCCCCACCCCATACATTCTCGTCACTCGATCTTGCTCAGGATTGCCAACTCTCACTCCGGTGCAGTCATGAATACCTCGCAAAGCGCCTTCTTCATCAGGAAACTGTACCAGCCATCCCCTTCGAACCCGAAAACCGTCCTCGAGGCACTCTCCGTGACTTTTTGTCTTCCGATGGCGCGTTTTTCAGAGATGCGTTCCGTGCTGAACCACACGTCACGCTCTATGACGTCGAGTTAGCGGTTGAGCAGGATATTGACGCCTGGGTTGGTGGCGTCACGGACATCGGCGAAGCTTGCGTAAAGCTCAAGGTTCTGGTGGACGAGTATTTCTCGTGCGCACGGATGACCTATGAGACCAATCCCGAGCAACTCTCCATTATGCTATTGACTACGATTGAACTTTGGATCGCGCTCGACAAGCTGGCTATCGAGGAGATTCCCCTGCTTGCAAACTATGCTCCAGAGATTCCCGTCTCAATTTTAGAGAAACTACTCATTCGAAAGGACGCTAGCATCCGTCGTCTTCACCTAGCCTTCCAACACCTGAACCGTCGACACTCGCGGTTGCGTCATGATCGTGACTCTTCCGTGTTTTCTTCAGAAGTCTCTGACGTGACTTTTGCGGTCTCCTACTACGAGCAGTCGCAACACCATAAAGATCTGAAAGGTCGGATCGAAGAAGCTGCGCAGCACGAGGTTGAGAAGAAAGTCCAGGAACTCAAGAAAGCTAATACTCAGTATGGAAAGCTCAAGCTCGAATTCGACGGAAGCAATCACACGTACTTTACCACAAATGATATGAGACACCATTCGTCCACTTGCCGCAAGTGTGAAGTGGAAGCAGAGCTCAATGGGATGCAGTTGGATGTGTACGAGTGGCCTCTGCCGGACGACAACCTGCATACGGCGGTCGTTGTATTTGAACTCGCCTGTCCTCTGGCGTTCAGCATGTGGCGCTCCGCCACATTTCATTTCCTGGCTGGTATTTGTTCCCAGCGCCCCCGAGGAAAGCGGCCCTACCTTCTTAAGGATTACCCTGGATTACAGCGGTATCTCGTGGCGCATCCGAGATCACACATCACTCTTGCCTCATCTTCGATACCGGTGAAGCATAAAGGAGTCAGCATCCCGGCAACCGAAGAACAGATTCAGGTCAGCAATGGCCTCAAGTTTTTTGGTTTTGATACCCAGTTACGTATTCCTGTTGCGGACGCTTTCGGTGACGCCAATGCCAAGTTGAAGGAGTACTGCACGTACGTGCTCCCAGAAGGTTCATATTCCAATCTTCAGGTATACGTCGATGAAACTACCCATGCCTCGAATGACGTCTTGGCCAACCAAGCTGACTGCCATAAGGATCTCTCGATCCACGAGTTCATCGCATTTGGTCACTTGCGCAGCGGTGGCGCGCTTCAGTGGCTCAATGTTTTGCGAGAACTTCGCGATCGCTCACTGACCTTCCGCTGCCCTGAAGTCCATTCGTTGCTGGCCCAGGCAATCACGCAAGTTGGTCCACTTACAAGTACCAAACTGAGGTGGCATGAGGAACTACACATTGAGACCTTTGGTCTTGCGCTTGTGGATGAGCTCGAAAACCTCGTCGCGGATGTCGAGGCCAATTGGTTGGAAGGAGTGACGATGAACACTGTTTCCTTATTGCTCAGTCGACTTCTCGCATCCAGCCCTGATCAAGTCGTTTCGGATAAAGCCATCCGTCTTCTTCGTGTTGTGCGCACTAAAGTGTTTTCTTGGGTCCAGGAGTTATCA
The DNA here is from genome assembly GCA_038092775.1 of Boletus rubescentipes. NCBI lineage: Eukaryota > Fungi > Basidiomycota > Agaricomycetes > Boletales > Boletaceae > Boletus > Boletus rubescentipes. Next base: position 16,916 of record JBBPRA010000213.1, on the reverse strand, counting down.
GACAAGCTCATGAGAACACCTGGGGATGAAGAACTGCGTGGCCTCTTGAGGGACACTGCCGCCATTTGTCGAAGTACTTTTGACATCGAGCCAGACATGGTGGAATACGTTCTCAGCTCTGCAGAAGACGTCGAAGTTCTACTCTCTTGCGCCATCTTAATCCATGACAACACCCCTCGCAACGTTACCTCCCTCCCTGCACATTCACGCTTGCTCCTGGACCGAGACCGCCGGCTCTCGTTGGCCATCGAGGATGATCTACACGATGTCATCCTGTCCGAGTCGAGTGGGCAAGGCATTGACCTTGCGGTCGGCAGGGTTTGGCCTGACTATCGCCCGGGTTCGGAGTGGAGCCCCCTTCCAGACCCAAATGTACGCTGGTTCTCGTGTACCACTGCATCAACGACAAACCAATGCTCGCAAGTTGTGCACTACAACCTGCTCGATGGGTCACTCTTGGTGGACGGAAAACCGCTCGGTAGACTGCCGAATGCAATCGTGCAGCATCCGCTGTATGGTCTGATCTTTGGCAAGGTAGTTAATATAATTTTCAATGTACCACCACATGTTGCTGACTGTCGCCGCAGCAAGTGGTCGACGTCATCCCGGGCGATATTCCGGGAATGGACTACTCGACGCGGGGCTTGATCTCCGGCCACCAGGTGAGTGACTTGAAGTCCTGGGTATACATCGAGGACTCAGGTCGCGTTCACAGGTGTACTTTTCATTGAGAGGAAATGTTCTGGTGATACGAGCAAAACGAACAGCTGCAAGTAGGTCGGAGATCCTCCAACTTATCCCGCGAGAAAAACTGGCAAACGACTTTCCAGCAGTGCTACTGACCAAGGGCCACCTCCATTGGCTGAATCTCACCACGTCCATCATGGAGATCTGCCCTATCGAGAAGCCCTGGGAAAGTTCGTCGGAAAATTGGACTGTTGATTGTACGCCAGGGGAATATCGGATGCGCAAAGGTCTCGAGTCCCTCTTGGATGTTCGGAGTCCATCTTGGATTATGGTGTCCAATCTTTTGCGGCCCCTCGAGTCCCCGCACAATCTCCTTGTCACTGCCTCGCCAGTTGACCCCAACCAGTCATCCTCATCTTTGCAACTCTCTGTCACACTACCACGCTACGGTCTGTCGTTTTTTGTGGATGAAGATGGGAATCTCCAATCTCACAACATCCGTGGTATGATCTACGACGAAAACCAGTCTGTCGGGACGCTGTTCGGCTTAGTCAATCGGCTCGTGCTTCGACCAAAGCACAGGGATAATGTCAAGATCGACGAGCTTGTCCCTCGATACGTGCTCATTCCCGAGGGGGCGATCTCATACCAGATGGACGGACATCACACGCGCGTCGAGATTGATATCCGTGGACCCCCCCTTCAGCGGATCACATACCAGACCTACAGAATCGATACTGACCTGGGGTGCTTATCCGGAAATGTCAGTTTGACGAACAGGCTGTATCGGGCTTACTTGCATGCGTTGACGAGCAGCGGATCCAATACCGATCCGCTAACGGGCAGGTCGGGTACAGAGGAGGCCTTGGGTCTACTTCGGTCAGCCAGCTGCCGATCGATCATGAAATTTAGCTCTCGTGACGCGGAACTCCTTCAATTGATTGCATCACTTTGTCCTGTTCGGTTGCTACACCCGCGCTACAAAAGCATGCAAGTCGTCCACTGGCTCAACCTCCCCGCTCGCTCGCAAAACCATCACCTTTTCCTTGCTGCCAAAGGAATCAAAGACCACGTGGAAAGGGCGAGATTCTTTCACGACGGCTGGGAAACAGACCTTCTCAAGAAATTTCCGTCGCACGACGATCACCTGTTTACACGAAGCCTACTTCGTGCCTCCCTCCTCCTCCCTTCTGAGAATTCCGAGCAGCTCTCGAGCGCCGATCGCGACGCTACTTATGTTTCCCGCCACATGATATCGTCCGACTCCCCCGAGCACCGGACTTGTTCGGTAGCCGCCTCCATCTCTCGCTGGTCTGTCGACACGCTGGAGATGGCCGTGACGGACGTTGTGAGCCTTTCCGAGTCATGGAGGAATGTGGTTAGCAGCAACATTACTCTGTCTTTAACATACAGTAGCTCGTGGCTGAACCCGCGGATTCCGGTAATATGGATCAAGGCTTACAATCTCCTTCGACTAAGCAGGAAAGACGATGATCGTTTCAGGCTGTTGTTCTCGCTTCCCTGTATGGCCTACCATTCGCAGGAACTCTGCGCCTTCGTCCCGACGCTTCTAGCATTCGCGTTCCACCCGGCGTTTTGTACGGAGCATCCACCAGCTTATTCTGACTACAATCTATCGGATGGATATCGACCTACTCGACAGACCGTATTGTACCATGTTACTGCTGCGGCGCACCCATATCAGCTCAGCCCGGAGAGCTCTACCCCTGCTAATGGACGTGAATCAGCACAGACGTTGCGGAAGCGTCGACGCAAGTTATACGGCCTTCGACTAGACGCAGACGTTGAAATGGTAACCAAGAAAGCGGTCGCTGCATGGCCTTCTCCCACCGCTCCGACAGTCTTGCTCACTTCCAATGCGTACGACAGGGCAACCTTGAACGCTGGGCTTCTTGGCCTGTTTCAAAGTTGTTCTCGGAATGTACAATTCCGGGAACATATCACCCGCGTTCAATGCATCCTCCGTGATCTCAGCGCGAGTGTCCGAGTCCCACCGGCCGTGTTACCCAAATACAAGTTCGATCCCACCCTCAACATTCATTTTCGGACGCCACCCTCTATCAGCATGGACCAGCTGATGTTTACTCGACCACCACCATCGCTACAGTCGCGCGAGCATCTTCCTCACTTTGTTGCGGACGAAATGGCTGCGTCTTCGTCAGGCTTTCACGAATTGCAACGCCTGATCGGGGCTATTCAGGGGAACTCAAAGGACGCGTTTCAACAGCAATATGCGTCCGACCTTGAAACGAGCGCGGTATATTTCTGTAACGAGCTATCCCAAGCCCCGCAATCCCAAGTTATTATGGAAGAACCTTCTGAGGAGGCAGTCGAACTCCTGGTCGATTATCACGCTATTTGCAAGGACAGCTTTACAGACAGTTTCACTCGTATCAAGGACATTCTCGGTCCGAGTAGCGAGAGCGATCACGCCCTCGAGCAGTCTGGTCAATGGCCGCGCATTACGACCGAGGCTCTCTTCCGATGTATCTCTTCAATGTCCCCCATCAAGCTCACTGGACCCTGGAAGAGATGCCTCGTGCAATTGGCACTGCTTTTGCTCGAGCTGCAGCGTGCTCGAAGGTTGCTCCGCCTCGCTATAGATGGTCAGCACGAGGACTTTTACAAGGAACTTGGGAATGGGGGCTGTGATGGATGGGATCCAGAAGCTCAGCCGGATTGGATCCTGATCCAGGTACGTTTTTCTATGTAACTAGTGGGTTCGTATGGTGATATCAATCGTCTCGCGTCAGTTACAAGGGAATTTTCTGATTCGTCGGGTCCAGGTGGACGTTTCCAACGAGATGGTGTCACCGCGGTCGGGAGACAACACCGCCATGCAGCTCAACATGGGAGAAGGAAAATCTTCTGTTATCGTACCAATCTCGGTTGCGAAACTTGCGGACGGTGATCAGTTGGTTCGGGTCGTCGTTCCCAAAGCTTTGACGTCGCAAATGTTTCAAATTCTTGTCGACCGCCTTAGTGGCCTTACCAATCGTCAAATCTATTACCTTCCATTTTCGCGATCGCTCCCGCTCGGCGCCGTGCAGGTTGCTGCTCTGCAATGGCTCATGTCAGAGTGTATGCGCAAACGTGGTGTCCTGGTCGTCCAGCCAGACCACGCGTTGTCGCTCAAGCTGGTGACCGTTGAAAAGCAACTATCCACGGGCAATGACGTCGCCCTGCCGCTGTTGGAAGTGCAGCGGTGGCTGCATTCGTTTGCACGGGATATCCTGGATGAAAGCGACGAGATTCTTCATGTTCGCTATGAACTCGTATATACCATTGGCCTTCAGCAACAAATGGAGGGCTCTCCCGAACGATGGACTACGACGCAACAGGTTCTCGCTGCCGTCAAGAAACATGCGGCATCGCTTCGGGGCTCTTTCAAAGAGGGGATTGAATACGAGGCTGGTCCGCCAGGATCGTTCCCCCAGATTCGAATCTTACAACCTGACGCTGCCAAGGTTCTCATATCGCAGATCGCACGAGACGCGATTGATGGCCTCCTTCCAAACTTTCACTTTCAGCAACTCAATTCGCAGCTCAGAGACGCGGTCATCAACTTCATCACGAACAAGGACGTACCGCTGCCAACCTCCAAGATCGTCGAGGAGTACGCTCGACGGAGCACCCTTTGGGCTGGTTTACTTCTGCTCCGTGGCCTCTTGGCGACCGATATCCTCCTTTTCACGTTTCGGGACCTGCGGTGGCGTGTAGACTATGGCCTCGCTCCGAAACGCACCATGCTTGCAGTCCCATATCGCGCGAAAGATGTACCAGCACCGAAAGCCGAGTTTGGACACCCCGACGTGGCGGTTCTCCTCACCTGCCTTTCATACTACTACGGTGGCCTTACGGAAGCGCAACTCAAAGTCTCGTTTGAACTGTTGCTGAAGCAAGACGACCCGTCACTGGATTACCTACATTGGGTACGAGAGTGTCCGTCTGTACCAGTTTCGCTTCGGAACTACACTGGGATCAACCTCAGGTCATCAGAGCAATGGATGGCGCTTCTCGTCCCTCTATTCTCTCGGAATCATGCCACAATCGACTTTTTCCTCGCCAGAGTCGTGTTCCCGAAAGAGGCAAAAGAGTTTCCTTCAAAGCTGGCATGTTCAGGATGGGACTTGGCAGAGAAGAAAGACCGTCTGCTGACTGGTGAGTGAGGACGATGTCTCTCGCTTGCTTACTTAACTGTATTTTAGGATTCTCGGGCACAAACGACGGTCGATATCTATTACCGCTGCACATTACTCAGCGCGATCCTGATCATCAGCGCGGGACTAATGCAAAGGTCCTATCCTATCTTCTACAGTCGGAGAACAACCACTACATGCGTACTACCCATGAGAACGGCGAGCGGCGAACCACTATCGAGTTTCTCGAGATCCTAGTAGCACAGCAACCGGAGATTCGCGTGTTGCTGGATGTTGGTGCCCAGATGCTTGACCTGCAGAACCACAAGTTGGCCGAAACGTGGCTATCGATCAGCACGAATACATCCGCGGCCATCTATTTCAACGAAGACGACGAGTTGACGGTACTCACGCGAGACGGTAGCACGCAGCTTTTGCTGTCGTCGCCGTTCGCGCAGCAGTTAGATCAATGCGTCATTTACCTTGACGACGCTCATACGCGTGGAACCGATATCAAGTTCCCGAGTGGGTTTCGCGCGGCCGTCACGCTAGGTCCTAAGGTCGCCAAAGATCGTCTGGCTCAAGGTATGTACGGCCAATACTAGCGCTCCAATCCATGAATCTGACTGTTTGCAACTCGCAAGGTTGCATGCGGATGCGGAAGCTCGGTCACGGACATTCTCTCATGTTTTTCGCGCCCCTCGAGATCGATCGCCACATCCGCACTGTTGTTAGTAAGGGCCCTTTAGACGTCATTGACACCCTGGACATTTTACAGTGGACTATACGCGAGACCTGCAACGATATTCAACAGCGGGCGCATCATTGGGCACAGCAAGGCATTAATCATCAAGGCCGTTACAATGCTTGGTCCAAGTTTTGCGCCAATGAGCTTACGCCGGAACAGCTATCGACGCAATGGCTCCAACCTGAGGTAAAATCACTTATGGAGCTCTATGCTCCACAGGACGCCTCAAACCCCACTGCTTTCACGGTACCAGAGATTCGTGAACGCTGCATCAACCTCGGCATTATTTCGCTTCACGAGGGAGGAATGGACGAAGAACAAGAACGAGAAGTCATCCACGAAGTCCAACGCGAACGAGAAGTGGAACGACCGCCTAGAGTGTCACCGATAAAGCATTCGCTCTCCAAGGAGGTCACCAACTTCGTGAAGACTGGTGCCATCCTCAAGAAGTCCTCCGTTTTTCATCCAGTTTTCACTACTCTTGTCAACACTTCCGCAGTCATGAACGAGCCGCATGTCTGGAGCCGCTGGATCTTTGCTACAAAAGATTTTTGTCGTACAGCCAACCCCGCTCAAGGCAGCGCGTCGACCAAAATGGATGAATTTTTGCGGCCGGTCCAGTGGATTGTTTCCAGTCAGACAGCAGTCAGACAGCTGCTCGTCATTCTCAGCCCACACGAAGTCAATGAATTGCTACCGGAGATCCGAAAGAGCGAACATATCCACCTCCACCTGTACACGCCACGAACGACCAAGTCCATGGTACCAAGCGACAATCTTCGCTTGTACAGCATTCCTGCGGTCTCGGCTAACTGGACACCTCCTCAGGTGCTCGTGAGCCAGCTCAATGTGTTTGCGGGACAGCTCTATTTCAGTGATCGTGCGGCGTACATCCGGTTATGCCGGTTCCTTTGTGTATACGCTCAAGACCTGCAAGATGAAGATGACATGATCATGGAATGTGATGGGTTCATCACGCCCGGACAGCGTCGTGGCCCTGCCTCTGAACAAGTTCAACGTACGTTCCAAAACACCCCGTTGCCCTTTGTGAAGGTGTTGCTTGGCCTTCGAAGGAAGGGCATGTCGTTTGCACAAACACACATGGGTAAGCTGTTGGATGGGCGGCTGCTTACTGAGAGAGATTTTGAGAGGGTAGAAAATCTAGAGGTACGTCTTGTTTGTTCAAGTTTTTAGGTTGCTGATTTCTGGGATAAAGGAATAATGCTAGTCTTGACGTGACACATTGTACTGGCGAGGGCTGGCGAGGGCTGGGTGGCAGGGCCCTCGTGGAGAGTGGCAGGAGTCCTGGTGGAGTGGTTGGAGTCCTCATAGATCGCGTAGGTTAGTCAACATCCAGTCTTACTTCCGCTCATCCACGTCCGTGCGGCAGGAGTGCTCCTGGAGGGGAGGGCAATCAGGCTCGGTTCAACATATCACTCGCTTTTTATCCATTGCATAAAGTGGGTTGGGTATGTAATGCGTTAAAACTATAAATCTCATCGAACTCAGTATCTGCGTACACTACACAACACAACGCCTAATGGGTCTCTGCAATCCAATCCGGGGTCCAGGATTGCCATCCGTTGAATAATCCTCCTAGGCAAGTGTGAACGATGGATTGTTCGCTCACCACCAACGTCGAGCGCTCGGAAAGTGTTTAAGTGGCTTGCATAAATAATTCCACTAGTACTAGGAGTAACCAATGGTCTGAGTTTAGTAAAAGGTACCAGAGTGTCGTTTCGCGCTTCCGCAGTCATTACTTTCGACCTCATCACAACTTGGCCAGACCCGCTTGGAGCAGATACCCGGATGACATCTCTGCCTCGACCTTGTCCAGATCCACAATCGTGATTGGCCTGTATTCCGTCCCATGATTATATCTGAGCCTAGTGCCCAATTACCAATTAACATCCAACATGAGGAGTCCTAGGAAAGCACACCTCGTTCTACCATCCTCACCACTAGCTTGAAAGAATTCGGGACGACGTAACAACGTGACAACTGTCGCGCCACCGAGACCGACATTATGAACGAGGCCATACTTCCCGCGCTTGTTGGGAGTATTGAACAGGTTTGGTGCTTGCGATTTCCCGGCCCCTGTCCAGTCCAGTGAGGGAGACGATTATGATAATATGAATGAGAAAGAACCCACAACCGCGTAATTGCACTAGAATGGTGTTTTTGTCAGGAAGTAGCCATAGTACGGAGGGAGGCGTAATGCGTACTCATGATGGAAAAATACATTCCTAGCCCGGTTGCTCCGATCGAATGCCCTCTTGCCTCAAGACCACCACTAGGGTTGATGACGTATTTTCAACCATACTAAATCACATTAGAATTGCACATTAGTCCGAGTGACGAGAATGTATGGTGTTATCGCCGTCTTCCACAATCTTGTGAGCCACTTCTGGTGCACAAAGCCCCAATGCAGAGTATAAGAAGAGCTGTTCGAAGTAGTATTGCCATTGCCAAATGGTGGCGGCTGGTCATCACACCCACCTCGGTCGGGGCAAAGCAGTCGTGCAGCTCGATCACACCAACATTGTCTCGTCCCTGTCCTGGTGCGAACCCAGCCTGCGCAAATACCTTGTCTGCACATCGTTTTATCATCCCATATATGACCGGTTCCATTGCACTCCTTGAGTCGAACGCGGATGATTCATCTGTTTCCATCGCTTGCACGACAATTTCGATAGCTTGGTTCTCAAGCTTACGAGCATGAACAAAGTTCTCGGAAGCAACGATACAACAAGCTACGCTGTCCTGGGCATTAGAGGGGGTCCTATATCAATGTTTGCGAGCGCAGTGAAAGAATTGAATTGGTCGTCTTACAGAATTTGGAGTGTGCAAAAGCGTAGTGATTAGATCAGAAACTTTGGGTGGATTCAAGACTTGTTCTTCTGTCCATCCATCCCAGAACTGAGTATATGGATTGTTGACGGCATGCTTGTGATTCTTAACAGCTATGTCAAGACAGGGACTTTCCTCAGCAAGCGCCACATAATGACACCATCCATGGGATCCGGAGCGCACCAATCTTTGAAAAATGTCCGATGTTAGCGCCATACTTGGTGCCTTCCTTCGCCGTGCTTGAAGATAACCTTGGAGCCACAGGTCCAAAATTCTCGCCAAGCGTTTCCTCCAATTCAAAAGTCCTCAAACCACATAGGGCATTCGGCCCGACACGGTCCTCAAACTGGGAAGTGAGGAAACCCAGAGACATACTCTCGAATCCGAGCGCAAGAGCACACTCCACAAGGGATCCTTTGACGGAATTAGTTGCCTGAACGAGAGCAGTACTAACAATTTACTTGGCCACTGGTGGATTTACTATAGCAAAACCCGACAAATGCGGCCTCAACAGCGTCGTATGTTATACCTCCAAAATCATCTTTCAAGATGCTACATTAGGGTGATGCGACGGGCTATACCCGCATCAAGTAGTGCCTTTGTCCTGGCCTCCAAACTCATCTAGGGAACAATATATGTTGATTCTGAAACGAGCACAAAGAAACAGCATGCCCACCTCTTCAGTCGTTCTCCCGTTTCCGGGCTACAGAGTTCGTGGTAATAAACTTCAGCAATCTCAAATGTGTAAGCGAGACATACCTTGGTGAACGCTGTGGATCCGCAGCCTATGATGAATGTTCGCCTGGACTTGGAGGACCGCATGGTTATCAACGACAGAGTGACTTACTGATGGACGAACACACTAGCATTTTATAAGTGACCACCGTACAATGTACCCTTCTAAGTTGCATCTGCGAAGGAGCGGAAACGAACAGCAGTTCGAGAACTCCTGTGCACTACGGTCCCAAAAGGTGTCTTATAGATTAGCTTGTTCGTGAAACAAGTACGGAAGCGAAAACTAGTCTGAACTCATACCCGGATCATGACAATTACTTACGTCCAGCAGCAAAAAAGACTCACTACTTCGCCGTGCAACAGCACGCTTTGCTAATTTCAGCGTGACGGCTTTCCGCAGCTCATGTGCTTCCCGTTCTCAAATCGCCGTGTAGTTTCGTGCTAGAACTCGAACGCGTTCGAGACTAGAAGATAGTCCCCCCTGACTATCTGAATCCGAAAGTCCGAATGCCGTTATTTGGACTCTGTCACGCTGGGAGCCGCTCTCTTGGGCCTCGGCAAGGTCATACCGTAAGCGGAAGTGTTGGGACAGGTGTTCAGGAACGAGGTCGTTTCCGTTTCTTCTGGGATAGTGCAGGGATTCGTTTTTTCCTCGCCACCGCCACGTGTGCGGGCCGATGGGGAACTTGTGCTCATTCCTCTCTTTTTTTTTGACCATCTGGCAACTACTGCGTTGATGAGTGGAGCTCTTCAGCAGGGCTCCCACTACGTTTGGTTGCAGATTGGGCAGGTTCCTGGGCCGGTTTTACGAAATGGCACCTAGGTCGACGATACGGTACAGTTGAAAAGTCGGTATTTTCAAACAGCAGTAGTGACGAGACCCCTGGATTTACTACGTATGCCTGGCCGGTCGAGTGAGTTGACTGTACGTCCCTATTGTTGTTCATAGCACGGGGAGAAGCACGCCGCCCATCAATGGGAGCCTCGAAAACATACACATGAGCGGCAGTCATTAGGGTTCAGGATGAGATAGGCGCACAGACGCTGTTGGGTTTGCACTCACCCCCAGGCAGTGTTACCAAACAGCTTAGAGTCGTGTCATGGCCTGAACACACCCGCTGATGCTTGTATTGCCAAGTAACCTAGATAGTCCGATTGGAGGTTGTCTGTGTACGCGTAAGAACACTGGTCAGAGGTGTGTGTTGGATCGCAAGGACGGGAACTTTGTCACTTCGCCAAGCCCGAGGCCAATGCTTGCCCGCTGTAAGTTGTACCCACCAATGCATGGGAGGCCCTTTGCTGACCCAAAGTTAGGCTTATCTGGGGAGGCAGGCACGGCATTGGTCGCGAGGCTGTGTTCCACTCAAATGAATCTACAACAAGCTTCAAATCGTTAGTTAGAACGCTTTCGCCTGTCGCGACTAATATTCGGTGCAAAGCTGAGTTTGAAATACCAGCGTTCCACTACTTTGGTTTACTAGGCCGACTACCATATGAGGCTTGCATAGACAATAAACATCACCGAGGTAATGGTTGGTAAAAGCCCTGGGACTGCCAGTATATTGTTCTTACAGTCAATTTAGAGTCTTCTGAGGAGTTGATAGTACCCCTGACCCCCATAGCGAGTGGACTTCCACACGGCTGTTGCTACTAACACCGCAAGCATGCGAGATCGGTGTGCGTTCCCTTGTCACGACTAATGAGCTCATTGGAGAATGTGAGACCAGGCATGAACCAGAATTTGGAAGTGGAGGAAGCGGAGAAAAAGATGCCCTCAACTGCGGCGAAAGCAACCAGGCGCTCAGCAAAAGTCGACCGCTACTTGGAAATCCATCCCAGACTCGGATCCCAGTCAATCTTACGCTTGACGCAAGAGATGCCAGTGCAAGGGGTGGGCTAAAGGACCTGTGAAATGTATCAAAACCTGTCTGTAAATGCTCAGAGAAGGGGAATGAAAAAACCTACTAGGGGAACTCCTGACAACTTGAAGCTGGGTGGAGAAAGCGACTCCTACAGCGACTAGGAACACTGAAAGTGATGGGAATGATGGCGTCAATGAAACGAATTCATGGAGTCAATATAAAGGGTGGATGCGTTAGGGACGGGAAGCTGATTGAGTAGACATCACTGGCCCACTCTCTCCCACGTCGCCCAATCGTCATTTGGCAACGTTCCCATTCTGACTCGCCGACATCTCCTGCGCTGAGCCCTTGTTTCCGTAATTCCTTTTTCTTTTGCTCACCCAAAGCCACAGAGATGTAGTATCCTTTTCCCGAATATGTCGTTTGATCATCTGCAGTGCTTCCGCGCACCCATTTGTGACCGCGAAGGTGCTCTTATTTGATGGCGGATAGTCAACATCGATGACGTGCCATCTCACCTGATTCTATTTCGAAAACGACAAGCTGGGCTGTCTCGTCGTCGGTTGCGGTGCCAACGACTCTGCCGCGCTCGTCAACCCAGAACACTGCCAATGGTACCTACTCTGCCGACATGACGTACAGCGAGAGCCACAGCAGTGCGTTTCTCTTTTCTTCACTCAACCTACTGGTCATTTCGGGTGTCGTCGGTGGCGCGGCTTTTGGTAGGTGCGGTGGGATAGAGTTAGGTTGCAGCTGACATGGTCCTCAGGAAATCGACACCCCAGGGTATACCGCCATCATCGGCATCACTTACCCCGAATACGTTGTCCACTTCGAGGCAATCCACGCCGACGGGCCCGTTCGCCAACTTTACTTTGCTCTTCTGGAGGTCGTCAACTCCACGACCTCTTTCCTGAGTGTTATCGATTTTTGATGGGTAAGACTGTCTTGGGTGTATTACTTCGAACACTACCCGAAAACTCGAACTGAATTTGCCATCGCTACGAGTCTAGGACATCCTTTGCTACTCACCGGACCATCGCTTACTAACTTTCCATAGATGAAACTAAAGGACGTAGGCAACTTGGGACAGGTAGGTCTTGCGCGGTGTTTGGCATACCCCACAGGCGATCAGACTCACTGATGTGTCAAAGATTGTGTGACCAAATCATGATTTCATGCAACCTGGGACCCGTGCTCCCAATCGATCGGTCGCTAGAACTCTGCTACCTATGTGTAGGTGACCGAAAATGCTTTGCGCCGGTAGTTCTAATATCCTCAAGTAATAGTTCAGTGGTAGTTAGGGTACTACTGTCGTTTCGCCATCCCACAGTAATACCATTTTCGACCCAAGCCTCATCATAACTTGGCTAGACCTGCTTGAAGCAGATATTTTGACGACTTCTTCGACTTGACCTTGTTTAGATCCACAATCGTGATTGGCCTGCATTCCGTCGCATGATTATACCCGAGCCTAGCATCCCAATCACAAATCAGCACACGACGACTTCATGAACAGATCTGTAAGAAAGCACACCTCGTTCGACCATCCTCGCCGCCAGCTTGAAAGAACTCGGGACGACGCAACAAAGTGACAACCGTCGCGCCACCAAGACCGACATTATGAACGAGGCCATACTTCCCGCGCTTGTCGGGAGTATTGAACAGGTTTGGTGCTTGCGATTTCCCGGCCCCTGTCCAGTCCAGTGAGGGAGACGATTACGACAATATGAATGGGAAAGAACCCACAACCACGTAATTGCACTAGAATAGAGTTTTGGTCAAGGAGTAGCCACAGTACGGAGGGAGGCGTAATGCGTACTCGTGATGGAAAAATGCATTCCTAGCCCTGTTGCGCCGATGGGATGCCCTCTTGCCTCAAGACCACCACTAGGGTTGATGACGTATTTTCCACCATACTAAATCACATTAGAATTGCACATTATTCCGAGTGACGAGAACGTACGGTGTTATCGCCGTCTTCCACAATCTTGTGAGCCGCTTCTGGTGCACAAAGTCCCAATGCAGAGTATAAGAAGAGCTGTTCGAAGTAGTATTGCCATTGCCAAATGGTAGCGATAGGTCATCAGACCCACCTCGGTCGGGGCAAAGCAGTCGTGCAGCTCGATCACACCAACCTCGTCTCGTCCCTGTCCCGGTGCGAACCCAGCCTGCGTAAATACCTTGTCTGCACATCGTTTTGTCATCCCCTGCGCGACCAGCTCCATTGCGCTCCCTGAGTCGAACACGGATGGTTCATCTGTCTCCATTGCTTGCGCGACGATTTCGATAGCTTGGTTCTCAAGCTTGTGAGCGTGTACAAAGTTCTCGGAAGCAACGATACAACAAGCTGCGCCATCCTAGGCATCAGAGAAGTTGCCAAATCAATGCTTGCAAGGAATGAAAGAATCAGTCGTCTTACAGATGTTGGAGTGCACATAAGCTTAGTGATCATGTCAGAAACTTGGGGTGAATTCAAGACTTGTTCTTCCGTCCATCCTTCCCGGAACTGAGCATATGGATTGTTGACAGCATGTTTGTGATTTTTAGCAGCTATGTCAAGACAGAAGCTCTCCTCAGCAAGCGTCACATGATGCCACCATCCATGCCAGTGGGACCTAGAACGCACCGATCTTTGCAAAATGCCCGACGTTGCTGCCATACTTGGTCCCCTCCTTCGCACCATTTGAAAACAACCTTGGAGCCACGGGCCCAAAGTTCTCTCCGAGTGTTTCCTCCACTTCTAACGTCCTAATACCAAACAAGATAGTCGGCCCAGCACGGTCTGGAAAGAGGTTAGTGATGCTCCCTGAAGCCATGCGTTCAAATCCGAGCGCAAGAGCACACTCCACAAGGGAGGCTTTGACGGCATTGACTGCGTGAACGAGGGCAGTGCTCCCGGTAGAACAGTTGTTGTTGACATTCGTTATCGGGATGCCGGTCATGCCGAGGTTATAAAGGGCACTCTAAACAGCGAAGTTGCACACAAACGATGACCGGATGGAGATAGAAAAACCTACTTGGCCACTCGTGGATTCACTATAGCAAAATCCGACAAATGCTGCCTCGACAGCGTCGTATGTTATACCTGTAAAGTCACGCTTCAATGTGTTTACATAAGTCAATATGGCGAGCCTTACCTGCATCAAGTAGTGCCTTCGTCCCAGCCTCCAAACTCATCTAGTAGGGAGTAGAATATATGGATTCTGATAAAGGCGAAAAGAAATAAAGGCTCACCTCTTCGGTCGTTCTCTCGCCCCTGGGCTATCACGGTGATCAACTTCAGCAGTCGCAAATAGGTGAGGGAGAAGTACCTTGGTGAACGCTGTGGATCCGCAGCCAATGATGAATGCTCGCCTGAATTTAGAGGAAGACATGGTTGTTAACGACAGAGTGACCTACTGATGAACGAACCACGCTGGCATTTTATAGATGACCGCCGTGCAATCTATCCTTTCTGAGTTGCATCTACAAAATGAATAGTGGTCCCAGAACTCTTCTGCACTGCCATGCCGTGATCGCGAAGAGTGTTATGAGGACGGAAGCGAAAGACTAGTCAGAACCCGTACTAGGCTAGATCATGACGGTTATACTTACCGTTACTAGTTACGTACTGCTAATTTCCGCGTGGCGGCCTGCAGTGGCGGCTTTCCACGGCTTAAATGCTTCTCCACTAGGGAAATGTTCACCCACAGACGCTAGCTCCGAATCGCCGGGACAGGATCAACACTAGGTCGGGGCGCTGACGGGGAACTGGCATTCATTCCTCTTTTTTGGACACTCTGGCAACTACTTACTGCGTATGTAGTAAGGAGATTCCATATGGAGAATGCAGGTAGTCTAGTGACCAGACCGTCGATGAGGTAAACCGTCAATAGACAAGGGACCTCATCATTAAAGGGATAGCATCGTCGATGTAGGGACCATTTCGCAAAACCGGCCAGAAACCTGCCCGATCTGCAACAAATGTAGCGAAAGCCATCGCCAATACCTACTGGAGAGCTCTACTATCAATGCCTGGCCAGCCATGGAGTACATAGAGTGTGCGGTGTCTATTGTTGTTCATAGCATGCGGAGCACGCTGTCCATGAATGGGAGCCTCAAAAACACGAACACCAGTGACAGTCATCAGGGATGAGATGAGTGCACACGGCGACGGCGTTGGGTTCGCACTTACCCCAAGCGACGTGTGGACAGCGAGACGCAGCGGAATTGATACCAAATGGCTCAGACTCATGCCATGGCCTGAACGCATCCCACCGATGCTTGAACCACCAAGTGACCTGGACAATCCATTTAGAGGTTGTCCGTGGCATGTCCCGCCCAAATGAATTTACAGCAAGATTTATATCGTTGGACCGCTTTCGCCTGTCACGGTATTCCACTAGTCTCGGATCCATGCGTTTGGTGCGGAGTTGAGGAGGATGGAGTACTGCCAACTGTGGCTTGCATAGACAATAAACATCGCGGTACTGTGATAGTCAGTCAAAACCCTCCCCGCTACCCTGGGAGTCGGGACTGTTCTTAGAGTCTTCTGCGGAGTTGATACCGCCGCGTCCCGAGGTCGTCCTACCCAAAACCTGACTCCCCATAGCGAGTGCACTTCCGCGCGGCTGTCAGATTCACCAAAAGTCAACGAGGGATCGTGGTTCCATAGCGAAGAGGAGGCTTGTAACACGTTGTATTCAATGATCTGCGCTAGGTACGCGATCTCGCGTCCCATAGGGTATGACAAAATGAGCAAAAGCGCGTTGGATCTTGACAAGGTGACTGTTAGGGGTGCGTGATCGCCGACTGTAAAATGGGCAGGAACGGATTCAGGGTCAGGGACGATTTGGTAGTGAAGGGTGTCTTCGTTAATAGTCGTCATAAAAGACCTGACCCACTACATGAGAACTATGGAGTAGCCACGCAGGAGAAGGACTTGGGATCGTGGAGAGAGGTACACGACAATAGAGACTCGACGTCACTATGTGCATCCTACCCAGGGTAAGAGTTATTCAACAACATCGACAAGTCAAAGGACATGCCACGCACAGGAAAAAGTCGGCTTGGAACTCATTTGGCGTCAATCCGCCAACTCCGCCTGGGTTTGAATGTGTCGTCTTTCAATACACGTACCGCGATGTCGGACGAGTGTATACCGCCCCGGGCTGTCTTGGATACGGTAGCCGGGCCGTCCAACGCAAAAGATGAAATACGGTCTGCACTGCGCCATTCACAACTCGGAACAAAAAGGGATGCGGGTCCAGCCCCCCAACACACACAGCCTCAGCGTTCGAGCTAGCGCGAGAATTTGAAAGCCCGACTTAGAGTACTCGTCCATGTGCACCGTGACAGTGTACCTTCGGCAAACATCTCTTTCCAACCAGGCTCGACCTCGTGTTCAACATGGATCGTCGGATGCACAAGTCCCTGGAAGAGATACGACAACATTCCGGGTTGCGTGTATTTCTCCAAAAAAGACAAGCTTCTCAAGAGTATTGAAACACCATTCTCACTGGCAGAAGCTTGCTGGGAAAGGGAGACATATCCTTGGCAGAACCTTGGGGTGTGTTGAATGAGAGTGATCTAGTGCAGAGGGTCCTGTGCTGCAATTTACTTTGTCCAAGTGGTCGGGCGCTATTTGCGACTATCATTGATAGTTGTCCTGGGTCCTGAATGAAGCCTGAACAGTCAGGAACGCGATTGGTTGTATATGAAATTCAATTTCGTGCGTGTAGAAACGACGAGACAATAATTTCGATGTGTAAGCATACTGTTGAGTTGAACGCTGGGAACGCTTGATTGTCTCGGGCTATCTCGCAACGTAAACCTCTCATTGCCAGTAGATCCGTCGATTTTTTGAATAAGGTTGTCTTGAGTGTATTACTT
>JBBPRA010000212.1:0-40728 GCA_038092775.1 Boletus rubescentipes | reverse complement strand
AGGTGGACTGGATCCGACGCGTCAAATGTCCCGATCGCTGTGTGAGGCACCACCAAGCGCCCCAACTGGCTATCACCCGGAGCTCCATTCTCCATGGATTTTGAATCCCGTCTTTCTTCCTGTCTTTCGGTTCGCTGAATATGGTGATGGGCGAATATGATGGCCCCAAAGGTCATAACTGCCGTGATGGTTATCGGGACAAGAGCATATACCCGTGTTCTGTTGTGGAAGGACCATCCCATAGTAGTAATGTTTTGCGTCCCATTCATGGGTATGCGCATAGAAGTAACATTCTGTGGATATGTTGTGTATCCAGAACGAAGTGCCTTTGTGCAATACACCATCAAGATGACGCATATGTGAGGTATAAATGTACACTCACGGTCCCCGTTACTTCAATCATACCCCTCCAATACTCCTGCTAGACAAATCTAGGCAATGGTTCAGAACTATGGACGTAGAGGAATACTCACCAGGAACAGCTGGTAACTGCGAACCGGCGCCTCTGAGAATGCCGTTGGTCCAGAGCTCAGCAGCGAGAGGAGCATATTTCCCACAGAATTCACCCTGGCAGTCTGAAACCCCCACTCTTCTAGTTCGATGAACATCGCGACCCAATAGTTTAGATTGTGTTGATACGAAATGGGCGTTGAGGTCTGGGGTATTGAGGTGACTTGTTGATTTGCATATGTCACGGACGATCGAGTCAGGAGAAGCACGATCTCGCATATCGTTGGAGGCAATGCAGCGTACTTGCCGACTCCACTATGGTAGACGACTAGTGAAGAGTTTTAATGCATGCCCACAGCGACCAAGACTTTCAGCTCACCAATCCTTTCGGCGTCCAGTGCATCCTGCCATGTATACGGGCAGACGACCGAGGCGAGATAATTGCTGTTGTTAAAGTTGACTGCTGCCATCGAAGCAGTCATCCCTTCGCCACTGATATCTAAGATGTATATTGGTTAGCAGTTGTATATATCTCGCGAACATTTCATACTCGGGTTGCAGCTCATGCGTGGCAAAGTAGTATTCACTACCGGCAAGATACCACTGACATAACCATCCATCTCAAAGGTCGCATTCACAGAGATTGCCTGTATTTCGATCGGGTACCATTCAGCGGGGTCTGTATAATTGAAACAGGACACGTTAGCTGTCAAGCCTTGCTGGATGATGTTGTAGGTGCGAGATATCCCGGTCAGACCGGCGCTGGCATCCAGGCTCGTTGGAATAGGTCCACCACCGAATGCAGCGGGGGTTCCAGAGCCTGATGTAGAGAGGGCATTTTGAGGACCGTATCCCGCCACTGCTGAAAGAATCCCACCTGAAGGCAATGTTTACTATCCGCCAGACTCTGGAATCAACTTCGAGCACGTACCGGTGGATACATTGAATGTAACATTATTGTAGCTGAGGATACCTGGTTGTCCAGATGCATATGCAGCCGCATTAGTCAAACCGCCTGTGAAAGCCACGGAAGCAAGTGAGTTGGCAGAATCTAATGAAGCATGTATCACATATTTCATCACGGATGCAAGATGAGAATGGATTACTCGGCTGCGTGACGAGTGTACCGTTGGAAAAACCAAAAGTATTGTTCATGTCCCGGCCAAGAACAGTGTCAAATTCTTGATTACCGACGTCCAGCTCCTCGCCATTCATGAAGACAAGCACGTTGACTTGGGCAGGGTTGAGAAAGGTGGTCCAGCTATCAAATTTCGATAAGCATTGTCGATTACTGAAACCGTCTATCTTCGAACATACGCGGAATTCACCAAGCCAAATACTAGAGCAATAATCAAGGTTCCGAGTGCCGGGCCGAGGTTTCTGGGCTTAAAGGTGAACGAAGCGCTTGCCAGTGCGATACCGATACTCAGGTTGGCTAGTGATATAGACTTCCGGCTACCAATGTACTGCCTCAGAGCATGCTTAGCCGCCTTTGTGAAACAACTATATACACGACTATTGAGTGGTGGCTCCGCACGGATGTAAAGGTGCGTACTTTATTGTAATGGAACTTATGACAGTCGCAATCATGGTGACAACGAGAGTCGTTTCTATGGGGTTTTGGTACACCCACATTGCCGAAGTATCCGGTAGAGGAAGGGGGTTCTTGATGCTAACAACGATATAGAATGCCCATGCGATGTTCAAGATGAACAATTGAGTGATGGCGATGCGCAAAAGGTCTTGTTTTGGCTTGAGTGCCATCATGATGGAGTCGGTACCGCTGAGTAGAGAGAGAAACAGGAACCAACTTGATCGAAACACTGGCAGGAGGCCCTCATTGCAGCCTTCACGCGGAAAATGTGCTGGTGACAATATGCAACGACGTAATCGCTATTCGGCTGCTATAAATATTTTCGGTACTTACTCGGGTCAGACGCGTTTCAGGGTAGACGCCGCTGACCAGCCTATCAGCAGATCCAGTCTTGGTTAGGCTGCCTCGAGATAGCTTACAGGCTTATCGATCAATGAGAAAGCTCACTTCGGCTCGAAAATTCATTTTAGCTATGTTGGCGATGCAAGGAATAAGTGCCTTTGTTCGCCAATTTGCAAGATAACTGCAAGTTCAGGAAACACTACTTAAGCCCCGGTCTTGTGTCTTCCAGCTGAACGACCGCCAGTGCAAGTCGTGAAAAGGTAACCCGGTTTGTCCGGCTCGCCAGGTGCACGAGAAAGATTTGTCAGCAAGGACTTGTGTCACAGTCACATAATGAAGTCCCCCTGGCACCGCTCGGAACCGGGCTCCACCCCAGTCCAGGTCTGAGAATCTACTTTATTTCGTGACAGATATCACTCTACCCTGTGCACAAGGTTTTGGATGCATAGGGTCAGTCTTGTTTCCACTCCTTTTTTCACGGCTAGTGGGATCGTTCAATTCCGGGGCCTTCAACCAGGAACCTCTGGACAGTCCGAGTCCCTGGGCCTGGACCCACAGGTGTAATCATGCACCGCCTCCTTTTTTGTTCCTATGGACGGTACATCGAAAACGCCACTCCAGCCTGGGTATGCTCGACCCACATTCCTCTCCATTTATGTAGTCGTCTAGCTCGCTGAGTACTTGGTATTGCAATCTGCTGGACCCTCAGCTCTAGTCCGTCAAACAGTCTGCAATGTTAGTAACAACATATTATAATTCAGAGCACATCACTGATCGGAGGACTGTTGCTAGATCTAGGTACGAGAGAGAAAACCAGGCGTACCCGCAAATACGGCCCACTCGAACGAGAAGACGATCTGGCGTCAGACATCTAGACCATTGGGGTCTAGAAAGGTGAAACGCTGCTGCTACGTCAGGACGCGCACGTAACCCAACAATTACTTACCAAGTCACGCCGAGTCATACAGCCGGTTCGAGACCGTGACGGACGAATCAGAACAATATTACACATTGTATCTGGGCAAGAGATCTAGATAGAAATGGAGGATCTTGAGATTTGAGATGTGGCACGTGGGCACAGAAGCCCATCGAGGTTGACTGCGCGCACCGTAGCAATACCGTCAACTGATGAAGCAGTTCACTTGACCAACTGTGCCAGTTACCGTCGATGGTCGAGCCAAGCCCGAGGGTACTAGTTGCCATATCAAGCAGCCGCTCGAGCGCGCCTCTGTCAACGGCAAGTCAATATTTGGACACAGTAGCCTCCTACTATCCGGGTCGGTCACGATTCAGTTTGCTTCTCTCGATCACATTGCACTCCACTTAACAAATATTCTGGTATCTTTCATTTACTTTCACTTTCATTACTTCAAGTTGCTCATTTCAGCTTTTTATAGGCCGGCACCTGGCCTAGGCTAGGGCCAGGGGCCCAGGACCAATCAGTCCAGGGGTTTAAAACGTCAGGCCAGGCCCGTGACATCCTAAGTACTCAGCTCCCTGTCCTCAAATTACCGGTGCGACAGAGTTCCGACTCTTCCGTGTACCTTCTTACTCGCTCTTGTTCCGATTTGGTGTAAATACATTCAGCCAGGTACAAGCAAAGGTGGTTTCTATCCCCGACGCACTCGGCGATTCAGATGTTCCGACCGATTCTACTAATAGTCCTCTTTGGTCATGCTCCAGGTATAAAAACGCGAGTGCCCTACCAGTACGTGGAATACCTGCACCCCTCACCTGCTTAGCCTCAGCCTCCTGAAGTATGACTGACCTTCCACCCGCATATGAGTCCCTCAAGGACATCTACCATACGCTGCCCGACGGTACTAAAGAAGAAGTCAAGCAGTTAGCCTTCACTGACATTTCGCCGTCGCTCAAATCCAAGATCGTGGAGGCTGTGCAGCAAAAGGCCTCCGACCCGGCCTTCCAAAACATGCTTTTAAAGGAAGTCGAGAAGCTGGGCAACACTGTCATTGAACTCGACAAATCTTTCGAGGATGTCAGGTTCAAACTTGGTCTCGTGGATCAGGGTTCCAACCGTAAGGATGGTAAGCCAACTACGAATTTTCAAGCTACTTGGGAGGAATACCAGAAGGTACGACACCCTTTTTATGAAGCATTCACTGTATCATTTTAAATACCTTGCAGCGATGGAAAAAAATCCTTTCACAATCTCGCGACACGGCTTCACGGACCACGGCGTATATTAAAAGTAAACGACGTCTGAAAACGTGATATTCTATTGATTTATCTCTGGTATCAGCATTCCTAGCCATTCTCCCACAACTCGAAAGGGCCAACTCGCTAGCAGAAATGAAGAACGCTCAACAAGTACTTGAAGAACTCACCAATGTAAGATGTTATTTCTTTCCTCCGTGTCTCACGACGGAAGACTTACGTGTTGCTGGAATGCAGCAAATGAATGACGCTGCACTCAACCCTAATCAGACGCACGACATGGCAGAACAGCACTCAGAGGCATTTTCACGTCTCAAGAACGACATGGAGGGATTCTCCAAAGGGTTTCACGACTTCGCAAAGAATCAGAAGGTGGATGTCAACGAAGCGATCTCGAACAAGCGAAAAGAGATCAGGGATGTTCAAAACGAGATCGACAAGTTTGTTGTTCCTTTGTTCATGAATTTCCATGTTCCTGAACGTCCCTGTCCAGATCTCGTGCTTTGGTAAGTTTTATTGGCTTCAACATCGAAACACTGCTGAAACGTCTGGAATAAAGATAGCGGGCCTCGGGATTGGCGTTGGGCTCACTGTGTTTGGAGGGGCGGCTATCGGTGTAGGAATAGGAGTGGCGTGCACCGTTTTAGCCCCACTCGCTGCTGGCCTTCTTTTCGTCAGTGATGTTCATCCCGCTTTCGTCATTTTTTTCCTGATTCGTCTACAGCTTGCTGTCGCTGCTGCTTTAATTACCGAAGGTATTTTTATCGCGAAAGAAGTAAGAGAGCTGGAAGGTGAGATACAGAACGTCTCTCAAAGAATGTCTTACCGACAATTCCACCAGGCAAGACGGACAAGAAAGCCAAGTTAGATCGGGAACTTCAAGAACTCCAAAGTCAACTTGCAAACCTGGACAACCTCCAAATTATTCTCGATAAACAGGAACTCACCATAAAGGACTGCGGTGAACGCCTCAATCAATTTCCGGTCATTTGGAACGCTGTAGGAGAACCTCTGGACATGCTTTGCGCACACTCGGTTTACTGAGCGTTATTCTGCAGGTTCAGAATATGAGTCAAGAGATCCTCACGTTCATTAAATTCGCTGACCACACCTCTAATCTTGACGTTCGTACTCGCGTGGGTATTACAATCAATGAGTAGACTAACCATCAGCCTACAGTTTTTCAAGTTGGAGCTCGGGCTCGCCAGAACGCACCAGGAAAATCTGAAGGCAGGACTCGAGCTATACGCCACCAAGGTCGCGTAATAAATATCAGGTCTCGGGTCACCAGCATCGAATCAGATGGTTACTATGCATCCGTCTTTGTACTTGTACGAATACCAAATGGAAACGTCAATGATGTCATAGGATTGTTCACTCACCGTGAAGTGCTCCACCCCCATCGGGGGGGGGGGGGCTTTACTAGCTATCGTCGACGCGCGAGCGAAACTCCCTCCACACCATGCGTATCTCGACTACAAAGTTCTCAGCGTCTGCGGGTAAGTCATATCGGGGACATAGCAAGACGGGGGACGGCCAAATATTAGCACCAAATCACGATGACCCCGCGTCTGTCGTTTCATTGCGATGATCACCCAGTACTAGCACCTCCGCCCATCGATCGAGGCTGGCGGTACTTTATCTGCGTCCAAGACTCCGAGTCATCAACTGTCACGATTATCACCCGTGTCAAGCTCTTGATACCGGCGTTTATATTCTTCAAGTTGGAAAGTCCTTGCCAGAGTGTTCTTACCAAATCGGACCGACCGTTTTTCCCAGTAATGCCAGGTACGCGCGCCGCGAATCCTCAAAAAGAGAGCATAGTAGGACTCAAGAACAAGTGAAACTTAGGGCCATGGCCAGTTACATACCCAAGACGGTTTACTTATCCCTTGACTCCGATCCAGCGGTGATCCAACATGTCCGAATTTGAATACCTCACGAGCAAGATGACCCAATCTGCAGGGCCGTTCTGCTCATCAGTTACCGTTCCAGCTGGAAAGTGACTACAGTGTCGTCGTACTGCTCTCAGTACCCGTCCTCGCGTGCCAGCGATCCGGAAACAAGCTGTCGCGCGGCTGACGCCACAAGGAGATGGACCAGATCCGACGCGTCAAATGTCTTAGTCGCTGTGTGAGGCACCACCAAGCACCCTCAGGGTAACTGCCAATGGTCATAGAGCGGGACCTCCTCCATGTATTTTGACTCCCGTCACGGCCTGTCCTCCCACATCTCGGTTTGGTAGATATGGATATGATGAAGGAAGAATATGCCCGTGTATCTTTACCCTCCGGTATTGGCAAGGATACCGGATACAAATTTAAAACAGAACGGGAGAAGCTCGATTCAATGTATTCAATGAGTTCTGAACATCTGAACATCATGGAGAGCGAGGTAATTCTTTCCGAGGAACGGCAGTTGTCAGCGCTGGTCACGCGGTTGATCGGCGGCGTTGCACAATATTTGACTTTGCTGCTGACAAGGACATAGTGAACGACACGCATGTCGCTGACAAAGGCAAATTGAAGATGAATCATGAACCTATCAAACAATCCCTCAGGAATTTGAAAATATCGCCGATGGTTGACCGCCTGGATAGCTTGGACTAACCGATCAGTGCTTACGCCAACATGGAACGAACTGCCTTGCACCAGCCTTCTCCCGCTCTGTTTGTCTACGGCGTTCTTGCCAATGCCGGACGTAAACATAGACAAGGCGGGTGCTCTATATCCAAATGCGTGCATTGTGTGGTTCGGTCTACTCCCATCTAGCTTTGCATCCTCACCTCACTTATGGAAAGAATTCCGAGTATCTGCTCACATGCTCGTACTGATCCCAGCTAGATATGTATCGTGGCGGCGTCCTTTTGTATGACACAAAGAGCCTCCGACCTCCAGATCCAAACCTGCATCCAAAGAAAAAAAGGATGCGATGATGCGACGTTCCCTCCACGACTTGTATCTCGAGTGAAAACCAGGTCGAACGAGAAAAAGCTCGCTAGTTATGAGGGTCAGAACTTGCTCTAGCAGGCTGCGCACTCATATACATCTATGTATGGTTCCTAATTTTATCGAATTCTAATTGCTTCGCGTATTGGGAGCTGCTCCACCGCGACCCTGAATGCAAGAGCATGTGGACACCGCCAGAGTGGAACGGTGAATGGGCCATATCCTTCCTCTTTCATGATTCATAACGTGTAATTTCTCTCCAACAAGCACTTGCGGGACAAATATTACCCGCGCAAACTAGCCTTCCTGTGCCAAACTTCTTTCGTATGAGGAATCAGGTGTTTTCTGGGGGTGCTGCGCGGAGATCCGCTGTTCCGCTTAGCCCAACAGACAAGTCCTTTTTGGTCACAGTCCAGGAAGGTATAAAACCCCCCCAGTGCTTCGTTCGTTGTGGATCACCTTCAACCTTCGCTTGCTTGGCACCATCTTCCTGAAGTATGTCTGACCTTCCCCCTCCATATGACTCCATCAACCACATCTATAAACACCTACCTTACGATTCCAAGAGGAAAGTCGATGAATTGGTCTCCGCTACTCTTTCAGTATCGTCGAAAGATGTGAAATCTGCAGTCGTGAAAGCCATCCATAAAAAGCTCTCCGACCCAGCATTCAAAGACCAATTTGCAAAGGAAGTCGAAACCTTGTGCGGCAATGTCCTCAAGCTCAACAAAACCTTCAAAGAAGTCAGTGACCTCCTTGGTGAAGTGGATGCCGATTCTCTCCCTGGCAGTACGAAGTACCAGGGCACTTGGAATACATACCAGCAGGTATGATGTGCTCATGTTTTCAAAACACTCATCGTATCGTTTTTAATACCTTGCAAGCAATGGAACCAGCTTGTTTGGAAATCCCGTATCACAGCTTCAGACACAACGGAATACATCCAAGGTAACTGGCATTTGTAAATGCGATGCTTCATCAATTGATCTTTGGGGCCAGATTTTCTACAACTTATTCTTCCAAAGATTGACCATGCCACAGACGAAGCACAATTGAAGAGAGCCCAGGAAGAGCTTAAAATCTTTTCCCAGGTGAGACGGAAAGTCATTCTACCATACTTCTGTGACAACCAATCCATGTGCTTCCGTGACACAGCGAGCAAATCCCTCTGGGACAGATATTAATCTTAATGATGCAGTCAAGGCCTCACAACGCCAATCGCAAGACTTCTTAGATCTCAAGCACAACCTTGAGAAATTCGTCGTCACGTTTTCTAACTACGAAAAGGATCAGGATGGTAAGGACGACGAGGCAATCAAGAAGAAGAAACAAGACATCGCCAAGGTTCAGGCCGAAATCACCCGGTATGTAGTTTGACCCATTCATTGTTCCCATATTTCTGATTGCGATTCTCTAGTTGCCATGCTCTGGTGCGTTTTATTTGCTTCACAACGCCGAAGCGCTTCTGGAGCGTCTAAAATCAAGGTATCTGGCCTTGGGGTTGGAATTGGGGTCACTGTATTCGGAGCGGCAGCTGTCGGCGTAGGGGTCGGAATAGCGACCGGCATTTTAGCCCCAGTAGCGATCGGTATCATTGTGGCAAGTAGTGTTTCTTGTGTTCCTGTCATTTTTTTAATCGTCTCCATTGACAGGTTGGCGCCCTGATTGCTATAGCTGTTGAAGCGGGTTTCCTCATTAGCCAATATGAGAAGATGGAACGTGAGATACAGAACGTCTCTCAAAGTGTGTCCCGCTGATGACCCCACCAGAGTACGAACGCGAGGAAGACGCCTTTAAGGTGGAGCTTAAAAGGCTCGAAGACCTTAGATCTAGTACGCACAAAGTCGCAACCACTCTCAATAACGAGGGAACTACCATCACACATATCGGTGGGCGCATCGACAAATTCGCGGATATCTGGGCCGCTGTAAGAGAATCTATGAGCTTTCTTCGAGCATACAATCTTGTTGACCGTTTTCTTTCAGGTCGCACTCCACGCTCAGATGACTTATAGGGCCATTGAAACCGCTGACAACCCCGCGGATATCATTGACAGCGAAGTTAGTGCTCAGGCGGTGCAAAAGACAAGAAAAGAATACTCACGAATAGTCAACAGGACTTCAAAGATCATCTGAACCTGATCAAGAGGGACATGGAAAATCTGTATAATGCGCTCACCATGTACGCCACCAAGGTCGCATAGTGACAAATTGATGGAGCCTCGGTCACCTTGGGAGAAACCCCGGAGCCGAAATCTTCTTGGTTGTATTAGTAGCCGCCAGCGTCTGAGATCTGATTATGTACGATTACTGAATGACAGTGTTGTTTTGTGGCATTTTCCCCTTTGCAGCAAGGCTGCTGTCGACCCACAAGCAAACTCCCTCCACACGTCAGCGTGTATCTCGACTACAAAGTTCCCAGTATCTGCAGCTGACTAGCATCAGGGACATAGCACAGGACGAGTTACTTTTTTTTAGAAAAAAAAAATTGTGGATCGCGCCGCCAAATTGGTAGGACTACCATCGTGCCCCCTACTTTTTAATACTTGAGTTGTTCGCCGAAGATCGTTTGCCGCTCACCGCCAGGACCTCCGCCCAACGATCCGAGGAAGTTTCCTGGCCAAGGCACTTGAATGCAGACTTTGGAAAGTTCAGTCCGATTGTCCTTCCTTTGGGTGGCTCAGACCGAGGGGTCACAGAGGCAAATGTCAAACGGGCTGCACGACGAGGGAGAAGATGGGAAAACCGATTGTGTACCACGCCAACATCACAACGAGCCCCTTCTCCCAAAAGAAACGAAAACAGTAAAAAACGGTAACAAAGATGTATGCAACAATATAGATACACGTGGAGACGAAATTCAAATCTCTTTTCTTCACGAACGCCACCTCGTCCAAAGGAAAGCAGAACCACCCCGGACAAAAGCTTTTTGCAACTCTCACCGATGCACCGACACCCACGACCACCTCCGTGACCATACGATCATCGTCAGCTCTTGGGCGGTGACTGACTCACAGCACCATACCGCAAGGGCGTCGGGGGGTGTAACAGTAACCCCGTATCCCGCGCGTGCAATTGATGTTGCTGAATGTGGTGTTGAAATTGTTGCGGCGTCGGTGGCAAAAGCGGCGAAAACGAGGAATGTTCGCTCAAGAGAGGAGTCGAGGTTAACAGGGGGGTACCCTCTGCGGAGGTGATGTGGCCGAGGCTACGTTCGCGTTCGACGATCCTGTCGATGGGAGTAAACGGGTGTTGGAACCGGGGTGGGAAGAGAAAAGGACACGCACCCCCGCATCACAGCTGCATTCGTCAACCGCTTCGCACGTTGTTTGCTCTGATTATCCTCGTATTGATCCGTCTCGTCGACGATCTCTTCTGAGATGATTTCCTAATCCAGCCATCATAGCAACCGCAATGGCAAAATACACGCGATGATATCAGACCGTCGATCAGAACGACGCAAATCTCACGCAAACGCGACTTACCTCGATGATATCTATAAATTACCCGGTCCCATGACCAAGAGATAAGAATGATAATCACGCCGTCGGGGTGGCACGTACCTTCGAGAGTGATCACGCCAATGCCACCACCGGCAAGCCCGGGCGTCCGGCTCACTAGCAATAAATGCGCACGTCCAGTCTGACTTTTGATAAGGAAGGCGTGAGACAAGATAACTCGGAACCAGGTGTGTCACGTACAAGTAATCCAGTGCCTGAAAGCAATTGATAGATGGATGTGCTTCTGGCAAAATGGAGAGTTTGAAATTGGACACTGGGAGCGCCTTTGCAGGATCGTAGGCGAGGAGCTACGAGTCACGAATGAGCATCTCCCGAGGACATGGGCATCAGTGAAAAAAGAAAGACCTTCTTGACGAGAAGGAGGCCCCGGAAAGCAAGTGGATTGCCTGACTCGTGTATAGGTATTCGCGAATAGCCACTGTTGAGTCTGAAGAAGTGATTGGATGGTCAGAAAAGGCGTTATCTCGGCAGGGATGAACGTGCATGGCGTCCACAGTGGCGTGATCTAGGATGGTATCCACACAGAGGGTCACGACGTCCTAACACGGATAATCTAGCGTGTACGGCTGCATGACAACGCGTTGCACACCTTGATAGGAGTCATGATGGTTTCCACGTTTTTAGTGTTGAGTTCCAAGACGCCGTTGAGGATGCTGATTTCGTCATCACGGAGAGGTTCCTCTCCGGTGCGATGGAACTGGAGGAAAGACTTGAGCTCCGCCTTCTTGTACGTGTGTGCCTCGTTCGCGCCGAGGACATGATCTAATAGCTTGGCAATGGGCCAAGCGATTGGGGCTGAAACGGCGATTATCTCGAATGAGGGTGATTGAAGGAAAAGGAAAGGAGCGTACCAAACAAGTACATGAGAGAGAGAACAAAGGGAGCACAACGAGCGCCGATTGCGAGGCCATACCTGACACTGACTGCTTGTGGGATGATCCTAAGGAAGGCTGAGAGTGTTCTGGGCGTGCTAAGAAAGAAGGACGTACTCGCTGCCAAGTGAAGCACAGTTGTTTGGGTGAGACGGAGAACGTGAAAACCGAAGACTATACGTACCCAAAGATAACTGAACAACAAATCCGGAGATGAGGCATGGGTCAAGAATCAGAAACGTAAACGTCGTACCAATCGCAGTTGTGGAGATGGCAACGGCCGCGATACCACCACCAATCTTGGCAACTCAGTTTACGTCTGAGGACATGAGGGTGACTTGACTTACGGCACCGTCCAAGAAGATGGGTAAACTTTCGTTGATGATCTGGGAGAAGCGTGAAGATGGGAGAGACGAGAAGGGAAAGGTGTGCAGACAACGTTGGCAAGGAGGAGGACCTGTTGGAGGGCATGAGAAAGTATGGGAGAGAGCGATGCGAAAGTACTGACGACGAGGACCCAATGACGGCCCTTGTGCATGAGATTCAAGACTAGGGCGATGAGGGGTGGGGAGACACGATGAATGGGTAGGACGCACCCTTTTGTGCATTCTTCTTTTCGACCACGTCTTCGGAGGAGGTGGCGAGGACTCGCAGATGGAGTTCGTCGAGGCCCATGAGTCCGAGGGTAAGGCTGGTGCAAGGTCAGGGTGTGACGGCAACGAGAGGAGGAGCATACCCTGCAAAGACACCGCCTGCGAGGACGAGGACGGCACTGATGGTGAGTTTAGCCCAGAATTCGGGCGAGCCGACTGGTTCTTTGGTTGCATGCGATGGACCATGGGATAGGACGTGCATGGCCCCTGCAGTGGTGGTCGATAGCAAGCTGGCAGTCGGGGTTTCGTACCGGGCTCATATACCGGATTGGGACGGGTGAGCACGTGAGCACTAGCAATGTTGACCTTGCTCCGCCGTTGCGTCAGTGCCATGGCATCGCGACCACGGCCATCGCCCGACTCCGCGCCGAGACCGAAGAAGCGGCCGCGCATCGCCAAGATCGAGCCGTACTCGCACGACGACGTCCTCTGGCACGACGTCCGCGCTCTCCTCGGCCGAGACACCGCCGGTGACCGGGACCCGCCGTTCCAGTTCCGGGAAGAGATCGAGGTCGTCGTCGACCGACTCTCCTCCTACGGCGACGCACTCGCACTCGGCCCGGCCCCCCGCTCAGACTGGGTCATCGTCGCCCCCTTTGCACTCCCCGGCGAGCGCATCCGCGTCCGCGTCTACCGCAACGCCCGTCTCCACTCGTTTGCCGACCTCGTCTCGGTCCTCTCCTCGAATCCCGATCTCAGAGATGACCGCAGAGTGCAGTGCAAATACTTTGGCCAATGCTCTGGCTGCCAGTACCAAGTATGTCGTCGCTCCTCGATCGACCCTGTGCTCACCTCGCGAGAAAGATGCTCTCCTATGAAAAGCAGCTCGAAATCAAACGCGACGTCGTCATCAAGGCATACCAGAACTTTTCAAGCCTGGCCCCCGCTGTGGTACCCACCGTCCTGCCCACCATTGGCTCCCCGAAACAGTACCACTACCGCACAAAGATAACCCCCCACTTTGAGGCGCCTCCCAAGAAAGCACGCGCAGATCCTCCCCCAGCCACCCCCAAGCCAGACTGGCTGAAAATAGGCTTCAACCAGATCGGAAAAAAGAGCGTGATCGACATCGAGGTCAGTTCTCTTCATCCACCTTCCATCATCTTCTCATTCGCGACAGGAATGTCCCATCGCCACGCCAGTACTCAACCAAGCCCTCGGCCCGATACGGGAAAACATCATTCAGTAAGCTACATGACCACCTCTCTCTTCCCAACGCTGACTTGGACCAGAAACATATGGTCCTACAACAAAGGCGTGTCTCTCCTTCTCCGCGACTCTCTTGATCCATCGACTCCCATCGATCCCACCGATCCCACCCCAGATGACCCCGCTCAACACATCTGCATCACCGACCACAAGGCAACCGTGCGCGAACGTGTCGGCAACACCTACTTTGAATTCCCCGGTCACGCCTTTTTCCAAAACAACAACGCCATTCTCGTCCCACTCACAGACTATGTCCGGGACGCCATCTTTCCCGTAGACGCCACGACAGATGACACCTCACCAACCCACCTCGTCGACGCCTACTGCGGCAGCGGCCTCTTTTCCATCCTCCTCTCCCCCCATTTCCACACCGTCGCTGGTATTGAACTCGCCACAGACGCCATCCGCTCTGCTACTGCCAACGCCAAACTAAACCAACTCCCCCCAGACAGATGCACCTTTCTCGCTGGGGACGCCTCGGACATTTTCGCGACCGTAGGCCATTTTCCGAGGGAGAAGACGGCGGTGATCATCGATCCCCCACGCAAGGGGTGTGACGCACGCTTTGTGGAACAGTTGTTGGCGTTTGGCGCAGGGACGGTCGTCTACGTGAGCTGCAACGTGCACACGCAGGCGAGGGACGTGGGGATGATCGTACGGCGATCTGAGGAGGCAGGTGTGGGCGGGTCTGAGCGGGGGACGCAGCGGTATGTGCTGGAAAGTCTGAGGGGGTTCGATTTGTTCCCGCAGACGGCGCACGTCGAAGGTGTGGCGGTGTTGAGGTTGGTGTCGGCGACGACGAGCACCTGTGTGTCCGAACCATCCGAATGAATGTCGATCTCGGCCGATGCGTTTACATTATCACACGCCCGACCTGTTACACGTAAACGCGAGGATATGACTCGACACCCCATATTGCCCCGCAGCAGGCACTCGTAACAACTTTCTCCCCAGGTCAATAAGCCCATTAGGAAAGAAGCGTTGTATTTCACCCCACACTCAAGTTTTGCTCGTCTGCTATCAAACGCCTATACATTCTGACATCTTTAGTCGCTCCCACGTATACCTTTTTTCGTGCCCTCGTGGGTGAGCTGCTTTTTGGCTGGACCATTGCCAAGCAGCAGAGATATGCACCAAATCGAAATAAGCTGAAACGTACGACTAGAGAATCTGCGGCGGCGCTATGCGCTCAATGTATCCATAGGCAAACCGATATCTGAATCGGTCGTCGGGTGGACTCGGACCGACAAGAGATTACACGTAAAACGACAATGACTCGACGCAGTGAGATAAAAATGAGGACCCACATTCTCTCAGAGGCCCTGTGTGATCCTCCCACTCTTCTGCCGGCAAGCCATGACGACCAAGCTACCCAACGGGCATGCAGAGACGCCTAGCAGCGTCCGTGCAAGCGAGCGCGACGAATTCGAGGCTGGACTCGCAAGGTTGGATGTACGTCCATGCGATCGTTCGTTCAGTGATAACGCCAACTGATCATCGTGTCTATTACTTAGATGTCCAAGCTCGTCGTTCGCCTGACCGACACGCCAAAACCGTTTCCCGACCTCGCGACGGTCCAGTTTGGCACGGTAAGTATTGAGGTCCTCCCGTGTAGATGCGATCGGCCACGCTTCATTTACATCGAATGCGACGGACGTGCTGACGGTGTGGGGCTGTTAACAGAACTTTAGCGACCACATAGCTGTCGCGTCGTTCCATCCCGCCACCGGATGGTCCGCGCCAGAAATAAAACCCTACGCACCGTTCATGCTCGACCCCGCCTCGTCTTGCTTCCAATATGGTTATAACGCATTCGAGGGTATGAAGGTGCGTCTTTCCCACACAGTCGATGGTATCTGTCCAAGAATCGAACCGATGCGTTGACACACAGGCTTACCTTGGACCCGATGGCAAAGCGCGACTGTTCCGCCCCGAGATGAACATGCGGCGTTTCGAACGCTCTGTAGCGCGTTTGGCTCTTCCTGTGAGTCGGATCGCTTTCTGCCCCGGTCCGCGTGCCTTGTCGTTATCCTCACCCTCATCGCATATGATGATAGCCCATCGACGGCGACGCCATCCTCGAGCTCATCAAACGCCTCGTCCAAACCGACAAACGATGGATCCCCACAGTCTCAGGATACAGCCTCTACCTCCGTCCAACTGTCATCGCTACGCGTCCAGGTACGTTCCCCTTGGCTCCAGCATGACACGACGCTGACCACTTTCCTCGACAATGCCAGCCATCGGCACCGTCGCCTCCGACCACTCCCTCCTCTTCATCCTCGCCTGCCCTTGCGGCCCCTACTTCCCACGCCCCGTCTCGCTGCTCGCCATGAACGACGTAGTGCGCGCGTGGCCGGGAGGTACCGGCGCCGACAAAATTGGCAGCAACTACGCCCCCGGGTTCTTGCCCCAACGCAAAGCAGCCGCACAGGGCTACGACCATGTTCTATGGTTGTTGGGCGAGGAGCGGCGGGTGACCGAGGGCGGCGTGATGAATGCCTTTGTCGTGGTCCAGCGCGCAGACGGGGGTACGTGTCCCTTTTTATCCAGTCCCCATCACGGGACTTAGCGCGCTGACGACGTTGGCTAGGTTGGGATATCCTTACGCCCCCGTTGGACGGGACGATTTTGCCTGGTGTTACGCGCGCATCGTGTCTTGCCCTCCTCTCGGACCCTGCTTTCCGCGCGCGCATTTCCGCCTCGGCCTCTTCCAGCACCGGCACCACAGGGCCGACCCTCCACCCTGCCGAACGCACCTTTACCCTCTCCGACCTCGAACGCTGGTTCGCCGAGGGCACCCTCCTCGAAATCTTCTTGGTCGGCACGGCCGCGATCGTCGTCGCCGCGCACCAAATTGGATTCGAGGGACGCGTCGCCGTTCGGGTGCCAACGTACGCGTCTGATCCACATGGGTTGGGTCCCGTCGGGAGTACGCTCCGAGAGAAGATTTTGGCGGTGCAGGAAGGGAGGGAGGAGTATGAGGGGTGGGGGGTCCTGTGTGAGTAGCAAAACTTGATGGATTAGATGTATATACGGGGCGGCATGGGGTTCAAGTTATCGGATGGCGGTAGGGCAGACTATGGTGGACGAGGAAAAAAGCGGCATGGATGGTGAAGCTGCTTCCCTAGCAAGTTGAAAGGAAAGGATGTATGTACTGTATACGAAACCGGTCGCGTCGGAACGAAAAGCAATCTTTGTGCAAGCAGACTCAGTGCAAGCTTGGGTACGTTGCCCGATCGAGTCAAGACTCGTTCCATATCCGGTATGTGGTCCGTGCACGCACGCAGAAGCATATATAGCCGTGTCCTCACTTGATTCAAGTTTCCCATCTCTTGTGCTCGGGCATGTACTGTCGCCAGTGAGGTCTTTACCGAGGCACAGTCTTTTGCTGATTGCAAATTACACATCCGAACGCGTCTGTTGGCTTCGGCCTCCAGCAATTTTTGGAAAAACTCTTGTCTTCCAAGAGGAACATGGATGGTCATGTACACTACGTAGTTATTGTAAGTAAAATACAAGTTGTTTGTTGTAGACTTTCAGATATGAATTTGTGAGCTGTGAAGCTTGTGAGGCTCTGCTACGAGCACTTGATGAGCCGCATATGGTACATACATGTTACCTATCTACAGTACAGACACCTCCAGGTCAATGCAAAGATTTAAATAACAAACTAGCTTAGAATGTGCCTCTCGGGTATCATCAATAGCACAGGACGTTCTCACCGCGTTCCTTGTCAAGTTGTCTGATCTTGTTCTATGACATGGCGCGAGGATCGAAGGGGCATGTCAGCGTCCGGGGATGAGACGAAATATAAACAAGAGAAGAGAAAGAGAACAGTGCGACATACCTCGAGCGTAAACAAGTGTGCGTCATACGACGCCGGTGCGAGCGTACGCATGCTCTCCGCAAGCTTGTAGAGATAATCCTGACAAGCTCCTTTGAAGGACGACAACGCTCACGGAATAAGAGGGCACGTACCTTGTTACGACCTGAGAGACCAACCGAGCGCCAGATATGCAACGCGAGGGCATCCAGGGGTTCAGAGTGGACTGGGTGACCGGTTGAACGGTCATCATCATGAACGCAACGCGGCG
The DNA here is from genome assembly GCA_038092775.1 of Boletus rubescentipes. NCBI lineage: Eukaryota > Fungi > Basidiomycota > Agaricomycetes > Boletales > Boletaceae > Boletus > Boletus rubescentipes. The sequence goes on along the minus strand of JBBPRA010000212.1, from coordinate 22,868 downwards.
AAGGAGTTTAACGTACCGAAAGAGGGATTGTCCGGTCGGCTGATATAGCACTACGGAGTGTGTTATCACGCGTCTCGACCTCAAAGACAAGGAGGCCACGCACACATGCTTGATATATGATGACTCTCTCGGTACCGTTATCTCTGGTATATACATCCAGCGTTTTTACAGTGTAATCCTGCTACACATGAGGTCGTGATGAGGGGGTGGGGGTGGGAAAGAACGCACTGTCTCTCGGTTATCTACGACGTTATCTTGTTGGTTCGGGATCCGGAAGTTGGAAGTGGGACACACCTAGGTTATCACGTACCTCGGCGACGTGCGCCGGATCTATGGTAAATGCGACACCTGTTCATGATAAGCACGTCCGACTTCGTGATATACACAAGAGGCACTCACCCCACACGATGTCCTCTTCCGGAGAGGTATCCTATTCGACAACATGAGGGTAGTAAATTAACATCTTTACTAGGGTCGAATTTGACACGCACAGATGTACACATTCGGTTCCAGTCTTCTTTATGAATGATTGTCACGACGCGCCCAGGATTCTTGGAGTGGGGATGCGTCGTCACCAGAATATACCAGGGCTGTGGACGTGAGTGGACCCACCTCTGGTGTTCCCCGATGGTCGTGCGATTTCAAAGCAAAACGGCGGACGAACCCTTTCAAAAAGCCAGGAACTAGGGTGGTGGTGTTGGGTCGAGTATGGACCTCAGAAAACAGCCAGGCTTACCCTGGGATATCACATGTGGGGGAGGCTGGTGATCATCGGGACCCTGGCTCAGCTTGTTCAATCACCAGCGGGCCCAAGAAAAGACTTACTTTGAAGATAAGGGATCCGTACCCGAATACAACGAATGGGGAGGCAGCCATTGCTCTTGTTCTCTTCCGGGTCACGGTTAGCGAGGTTGGTCTGACACCCTACCGCTACATATATACCCTTTTGCTGGATCCCTGATGTGAACGTAATCCGATAGTAGCACTGCCTTTCGAATATAACCATCGACGTAGCCTTTATCGCGTGTTCCGACGCCAGCTCGGTCCCGTAATTGCATCATGCCCTGTGTGATTGCAAACTGGGGAACAAAATTAAATTTGAATCCTCTTTCAACCGGCGACGTTTCTTCCCTCGCCACCTGCAGATTAATTAAATGTTCTTCAGTAAAGACAAGCGAGACCGTGGCTGTAAAACACGGAACACCAACCGTTTCGCCGTTCGCCGAACAATTCACTTTTGTATGTAAACGCGTACGATAGTTGGAGCTTGGAACTATCAACTTTCCCTTCGTTGTCAGCGTGCCAACGATGAAAATCATGCTAACCGACCTTGCTCCACCATAATCGTGGGTCCACATAACTGAAGGAAAGGTGCTCTGCCATCAGGCCCAGACGCGGACCTTATTCATCTGGAATGAGTTACACATTCAACGCGCCGCAGCTATGCAACTCAGTTGAATCACCCACGTTTCAAGCTTGTAGTGGTTCCATTCTCCCAAACAGTGGCGTATGCCTTCCAATTTTCCGGATACAATAGCCTCAGAAGCACGTTGCAGTACTGCTGGGTAGCGATAATAACGACACTCCTCGGATGAGCCTGGCTGTCAGCACTTGTCTCGATCGAAATTCAAGTTCAAGTTGACTTCCGCGGACCTTTTACTGGGAAACCAACCTGTGTGGCAGTATCAGTTTCCGAATTTCCAATTAATTACACAGCTGGATTGCTATCTGATTGTTCGCCATTCGGGTTCTCTTCTTTCCTAGAGCATTCAGTAGACCAACCTGTTCAAGTTGGTTGTCTCCAGCTTCTAGTACTGTCACAGTGGTCTCGGTAAACTCCGAGTCTGAGTACTCACGCTTATGCGAGAACGCAACGGCGTAACTACTCTTCTCCGACGAGGGTGTCACCGTTTCCTTTGTCGAAACACATTGAATGCAAGGGACCCCAGCATCAGTCGACGAACTTATCATAGATACTCACATCTTACTGTTGAATTCCATTCTGGTAGACCCTGTCCTGGATCAGTTTCTCCAAACCGAAGGACTTATCGTATCAGCAACGTGACCGATATTCGGAAGGTACAACCATCATGGATTAACCCAATACACGTGGTGACAAGAATGATTCACACCGATCGCTATCTCCTCCTTCCGCTACGTTACCTATGTGCAGTACATGACACGTGTCCATTCCCGGGTCCAGCCACGTTATGCTCCGAGTTCGACACGGCGGGTACTCCATTGCAGCTTGCCCACTCATCCTCGGACATTCTGAGTGCGTCTCTTATCTCTATTTCTCACACTGTCTTCAGCGATTCTGTGTCGCCACTCTCCACGGACAATCATCCTCACACATTTCCATCAGGCAGATTTGCCCGACTATCGCTCACCCCTCCTCTCCGATCAATTAAATCTTGACGCACACGGTCACCGTTACCGAGCTCCCTGGATGGATGCGCCACTTTTCACTGTCTGGCTCCCCTGGTGTGGGTCGCGATCGCGATGGGGTTCTCTTAAACATATTCTCCTAGCCCTCACCAACATCCCATCACCTAATCACTCATTCTCCAATTCACGCTCTCCTGGTATTCTCACTGCCCCTTTGCGTCTTCCAGTTCTTCCCCGTCAAGCCGTCTGACACAAGTCTGAGATCCAATGGTAAGCGTGGTGACATTGTCAGCTAGCGTCCATGCAGAACAAAAATTCAAAACCCACTTCAAGGGCAAACAAATAGGGATCGCGGGACGCCGGTGCGAGCGCGCGGATGCTCTCTGCGAGTTGGTAGAGGTAGTCCTGGGTTACCGTGATTAGTCGGACCAAGAAACCACGAAAAGAAGACGAGATGGACCTTGTTCTTGCCCGAGGGGCCGACAGAGAGCCAGATGTGCTCTGCGAGGGCGTCGAGAGGTTCAGAACCAACTGTTATGTGGGAGGTATTAAAGTGCGACTTTGAAAGGGGGAAATTTGAACATACTGAAGGAAGGGTTGTCGGGCCGGCCTACGTAGCACTGTGGGGCGCAGGAAAAGTGTCACGTTAGAGCCATCGCGTTGCACGCCGCAGATGGGAGGCCAAGGTGGGTACATACATATGCCTGGCGTGAGGAGTCAGTCATTGGGACAATGAATGCAAGAGGTGAAAGGGGACGCACGCCGTGTATGACGACTCTCTCTTCGCCATCATCTATGGTATATATGTTCAGCGTTTCCATCGTGTATCCGTCCTGCCATTATCAAACCAAGATTTCTTGCGTGAGACGAGCCCAGGTCACGGGCGGCTGAGCGTCGACCTCCAACGCTGTGGGAAGCACGCACCTTTTCCCGGTAGTCTGTGACGTCGGTTTATTATTCGTTCCAAAAACCACCACAGAGCCCGCAGTCTCTGGAGGCCCAAAGACGAAGACAGAGACTCACCCAAGTAATCACGCACCTCGGCAACGTACGCGGGGTCTATGGCATACGCTACGCCTGCTCATCCACGATGGTCCATCGTGAGCCTATCCATCAACACACTTCCTGTCAAACAAGGGAATAAATACTCGCCCCATACGACATCTTCGTGTGGAAATACATCCTGATCGACGTTAAGAACGGCACGATGGGGTTCAAAGTGTGCACAGGACGCACAGACGCGGAAAATCTATCCCAGTCTTCTTTATGAACCAGTGTCACCACGCGTCCAGGATTCTTTGTACGATACATGAGGTCATGAGCGAAGAGGGCGAAATGTCAGTGTCAGTCTCGAGTTTCGACGTTTGGTAACAAGAGCTATGGGTATGAAAACGAAAGTAGTAATGGGGCCTGGCACTCACCTCTGGCGTGCCCCGATGATCGTGCGACTTCTGCGCGAACCGTCGAACGTAGCCCTTCAAGAAACCAGGAACTGGTGGAGTATTTGAGGACGAGCTAAGAACATATCCAGTGCCAGACAGACGGCCGAGCGTACCTTGGGATACAACGTGTGGGGGAGGCTGTTGACCCATCGGTGGCTCCGAGTCAGCGTTGACTCAGAAGTGTACTAGTTAATGGTCGGAGGATGACGTACCTTGAAAATGAGAGATCCATATCCAAATACAACGAACGGAGAGGATTCCATTGTCCTCAAAATTGCTACAGAATATCCAGCGCAAGCCTATCTGATCAGCGATGATCATCATGATGGAATCAATAAACATAGGCTGCCTATCTGATAATACCACGTGACTCTCAACAAGTTACAAACCTATAATTACAAGACTCGTTTACCCCAAGTACAGAAAAAATCGACCACTTTCCGACCAATGAACTCCAATAGTTGCAGTCCTCACTTGAAATTGTATTTGACCCTTGCCCTCCACTCGACAAAGGCCGGCCACAGCCAGTACAAAAGATGTCCAGGCCTGAAATACAACGGTGTGAACACCGTCTTTTCACCCGCGTCAATTGCGCGGATGCATCGGTCTGCTACGAACTCGCATTTTAGACCGTGCTTGTCTGGGTCAGACTCGTGAATGAGGGGACTGGAAGCACCAGGAGGATTGTCAACTGCTGAAGCGCGGAAACTACCCTCGATGGTTCCCGGGAGGAAGAATGTAAAGGCGATAGAAGGGTGTTCGATGGATAGCGCTTGATAGAGTAGCAGTGATGCAGATTTCGTGGCGGCATAGAGCGAACGAGTGGGGGCTGGGATCACCGCCGCTACGGTCGACAGGAGAAGTACAGACGGCGAGCATGATGTATACGAAAGCAGGGGAATCTGTTCAAATATTGCGTCAAAAGTATTCCTCAGTACCATGTATGGTGCCTTACGAAGGCAATAGCAGCAATGTAGGGACCGATGAAGTTGCTGTGCACTGCGGCCATGGCAGCGTTCACGGCATGCTGGATACCCTCCGGGCTTGCTTGAGACCCGACAATGTCTGGTGCAGACATGTCTACACCTGCAACGGACATGAGTGGCTGGAGAGCGGAAACACCTGCTGTGACAATGAGCGTGTCAAGTCCGCGCCATGCTATGGACAAGCATAAGAGTCACATACACGGCGACATCACACAATTACTCACATTTCTGTAGTGTTTCGCGCAACTGGATCATGTCTTGCACATCCCCACAATCCCCTCGAATCGCCAGCACGCGGTCTTCGAACCCCCCTCGTTCAGAGAGTTCTTTACATTCCTGCACCACCTCGTCTAACTTGGATTGTCGTCTACCTGCTATGCACAGGAAAGCGCCGCGAGAAGCGTACTTGTGGGCCAACGTTCGCCCCACGCCGCTCGTTGCACCGAGGATGAGAACACGCTCGGCTTGGGAGGAGATTTTGGAAGCCCGTCGCGATCGACGGGATTGAAAAAGGTATAGGGTCGAAAGACAAATCGCAAGGACGCCAGCTGCTGTGGACAGTGGTGAGTTTTGAGCGATTTGAAGGACTTCGTGTAGCGTCTTGGAAGCCATGGTGTGCCAGTGACTCATGGCTCTGTCATTCGTAGCACACATATGCTGGTTTGGTTGCTTATGTAAAACAAGTCTCGTTGTCTGACCCTTCCAATGCAAACTCTGTTGAGTCTATGGCAAGTCCACAGTCACTTTTCGCTCCCTAAAGAATATCAGGATCTGGTTTCAGTGACAAAACATGAATTCAAGAAACATTTCAACCTGTAGCCGCTGTCGGTTTGGAGGTGCCAATACTAGCCGTTCCGAGACTGGACGTGAGAGTATGATACCGCTTGGTCAAGCTGAAACACTCGGGTAAGGATGGGTAAGGGCGCAAGAGGCCGTGAGGGAAGAGTGGAGATTGATTTTTGTAACACGTGACGTCGACGCGTCAATGCGCCAAGGACTCGGACGTGCCATTACAAACATACAACTAATTGCCGACCAAGGTCAACGGCATTGTGGATTCTGGAATACAGCCACAGCGGCTCGTCCGAACACACTCACATTGCAGTCGGCCATCTCTGCGCATGCCACTCGCTTAGAACTCGCCCACCTGTACATTGACTCAGTGTCGCGGGTGTTCTCCTCCAAAATGTTCTGTTCTGTGCTCTGCATACTGACTTTTCAAATTGGTTTCCTTTCTTTGCAGTCGTCGGCTGCCGATGCGCAGCAGTGGAGATCACGTTCCATTTACCAGGCATGTTTGACCCCGTTTTCGCTTGGTGTTGGATACTCAACGGCGTTTCAGGTCATGACGGATAGATTTGCTCTCCAAGATGTCAGCGACGGTACCGCCTACAACGTTCCTTGCAATACATCCGCCCTCCAATACTGTGGTGGTACTTGGAGAGGTATCATCGATCATCTTGATTACATCCAAGGCATGGGTTTTGATGCCATTTGGATCTCGCCGCCGTTTTCCAACGTCGAAGGCCAGACTCCCATGGGTGAGGCTTATCACGGGTGCGTTTGCCACGTCGTCCATCCCTTCGATGCCAGTGTTGAGATCTTGGTCTAGCTATTGGCCCCAGAATCTGAGCGCACTCAATTCTCATTTTGGCACGTCCAAGGACCTGAAGAATCTTAGCGACTCCCTCCACGAACGGGGGATGTATCTCATGCTCGACATCGTCGTCAATCACATGGTATCTCCCCTGCCGTTCAATGCTACCGCTGTGCAACTGGCAATGGATAATGCAACCATGCCTGTCAAAAACACCACCTTGGTCTATCCTTTCACTGATCTCTCAGATTTCCACCCGCTCTGCTGGATCACGGATTACGGCAACCAAACTGAGGTGGAACAATGTTGGCTCGGAAACGAGAACATGCCATGGGCTGATGTGGATACCGAAAACCCAGAAGTTGTTGGTACACTGAACGACTGGATCGCGGACGTGATCGGGGACTTTGGAGCAGATGGTCTGAGGTTGAGCACAGTCAAATTTGTTTCGAGGGATTTTTGGGACACTTTCACGACTCAGGCGGGAATTTTCACTCTGGGAGAGGTATGTCATGTTTAGCACGCAAGGAATAAAACTAAAACTTTGGATTATCAGGTGTATTCAATCGACGTCGATTACACCAGCCCCTATACAAGTGAGTCGAAGATCCACCGACGCGGAACGACCGGTTAATGTTATATAAGGTGTAATGGGTGCTGTGCTGGATTATCCTACCTGGTTCGAACTTGTTCCCGCGTTCACGTCACCCGATGGCAACTTCGATGCGTTAAAAGGAATTGTCCAGCAATCGCAGAGCGCATACAGCAGCGGAGCCTTCATGACGGGGTCATTTTTGGAGAACCATGATCAACCTCGTTTCGGTTCGCTGACTAGCGATCCCGCGGTAAGAGTAACTCTGAACCTCGGTTCAAGGTGTCAACTAACATGCCGAACATAGCTTCGAGCAAATGCCATTGTCTGGCCATTTATTCATGACGGTATCCCCACGCTTTATTATGGTAAGCTGTAACCTTGCTAGAGTGCTAGATCATTCTATTCACGGGGCGTCAGGCCAAGAACAAGGACTTTCTGGCGGCCAAACTCCGAACAATCATGAAGCGTAGGTTTCCGGTTATACGCACCCTGTGGTAATGCTCACTGCAATTAGACTCTGGCACACTCGATATGATCCTGAGCATCCGCTCTATGCGATGGTTACAGCGCTGAACCAAGCTCGAAAAGCAGCAATCACCTCCGAAAAGTATTTCTTGACGACATCGGTGAGTTCTTAGTTCATGTCCGAACGAATCGGAGGACAAACGAGGTGGACAGTGGTTAATTAATTAATTTGACCTAATCAGATGCAGTTCCTGGACGCCAATTCGTCAAACACGCTCGTGGTTTCAAAACCGCCCTTGCTTGCACTCCTGACCAATATCGGTAGCCAGCAGACGCGCGCCGTGAGATGGAATGTGACGCATCCGGTGTTCAAGGGCAGACAACAACTTGTAGATGTGCTCACTTGCCGTACGTTTCTTGCGGGAGACAACGGAGGTGTATCGATCCAATCGGATGAAGGGATGCCGAAGGTATGGATGTGCCGTGGTGATGACGCAACGGTGACGCTGATTTGGTTGATCGCGACCTCTGCCTCAACTGTCGTTTGGACAGGTACTCATGCCAGTGACATCGCTCGAAGGTACAAACTTGTGTCCGTTGAGTGTGAACGTCGGAAGTAGCAAATGTAGTATTGGCAGCGTGGCGTCGTGGACGACCGTCCTTGCATCGATGGTCGTTCTGGCAGTGGCCAACTTTACTTGATGTGGATCCAAGTCGGCGCAACACCCGCGCGCAGTCGAGTTTCTATTTCTCCGCCAGGCACTGCCTATGCTCCTATCCCCTTTGGACTCAAGTTACTAGACATGCAGTTGGACTATCTCGGGGGGGAATTCACTCCGCTCCTTTTTCGCGTCAAGCTAAACTACACTACTACTCTATCCGTTGGTTAATTTTGGCCGTCACTCGGTCGCGCTAGCTCTTGCTTAGATTGCTACATAGCTTTGTCATTTGCAATTGGGACGATCGACTGTTTTCGTTTGTTGAAAGGAAAGGCGATCGATCTGACTTACTAACCAAGTTACCAAGCAATCCAGTGCTTACGATAGGCTAGCGCCACATCATCCTCAAACAACAATCCTTGACTTGACTCCAACCCACTATGGCCGTCAGATCTCCACAGGACATTTATGCAAGACATGTATCATCTTCTCGTGGCTACCCTATGTGGACCCCCGAGCCAAGTAGCCAGCTTTTATCTTATCGACCTGAAGGGCTCAGGATTGGGGACGTTGGTGTCGTTGTTCCCGAGAACGGCAACTTTGACGTCTTTTTCAACCTCTGCCAACCCAAGGACCACCCTTTCCACCAGGCAACCGGCGTTCCAGACGGTTTCGACCCCATTGGATTGACTGACGCGGACATAAAGACCGTCTCAAACGTAGAGCGCGCAGGTCAGGTCTTGACAGCCTCTTCCGTGACAAGAGAGGGCGGTGATAGGGCGTCTGAAAGTTGTGAGTTGCCAGCGAGGTGCGTTTGTTTTATTGCTATGAAAGAGCATTCTCGCCCATTCATATGAACCGAATATGTGATAGATTCGGCCAGTCGGGCGCCACAGGCTACAAGTTCAACATGTCGTCGAACGAAGGGGCAGTCCTCATTCTCCCCGAAGGTGCCGAACGTCATGACGTTCGTGACCCTCAGCCTTTCTTCGAGCAGGCGTCTCGCCATGCAGAAACTTGGTACCATTTCGCGGAGGAGAATCTCGGTCGGATCATCAGTCACGACTCCATCTACGTCATCACGGGTTTTCACAAGGCCCGTTCTTGGGGCCTCGCGGGATACCACAACGAGCAAGGAAACAGCGATTTCTCTGCACAGTTCATTGTTGGTGGGCGCGAGGCTGGGAATTTGGCAGCAGGTTATACTTGGGAGACGACGCGGAGTATGGATTGGCGCGTTGGCCCCTTTGATGGTCTTGGCATCGCGAACCAGTCCGTGTTCATCCGTGGTTTCAAGATTGCGCTGAGGAGTGACGTGCAAGGCGTGCCTCAGAGATGGGTCAGCTTTCAGCCGAGTCATCCTAGTGGTCGATTCAATCGTCGAACTTCTTCTGGCGACTCATGGTTATCCAACGTTTGGAAGGGTATTTCTAAGACTATTGGTGTGTCTAATGAAGGGGTCGAACAAAGCGTGGAGCCTCGCTCGCGTGAAGACGTAGGTGTGCGAATTGAGATCCAACGTATACCAGAAATTTTACCGGTAGGGGCTTGGTCACTCCGGTGTGTGACGTTGCAGTGTTGAAGACGTTATTAGGTTTTTCACCCCTCGGACGTCATCAATCAGTACATACTCCAGAAGGTATGCCTGCTTGTTGGATCGGTACCGGGGTCAGATGGGAGTTACATTTTTCATAGGAACCGTCTGCGAGGGTGGCGATTACACATGACAGTGACTGGGGCTTAATTCTCGACAAGGTCAGTGATGGGTTCACGAGAAATTTTATTTCAAGTGTTGACCTGCCTGTGCGTTTCAGCGTTCGCTCCAGCCCGAAGAGCTCGTCCAAGACGAACTGCTTACCAAAGCCGTGTCTGAAAGGTACAACATTGTCTTACGAGAGGGTAAGTGCCCCAATTACGTGTTATAGTTACCACTAACATTATTTAGGTGTGGCATATTTGCAAAGCAAGAGGTATGTTTCGGTTAGGTGAATCGAATTCCCTGATCAATCGTTTCGTAGTGGTTTGGACACTTTCGTCGACGCGACTACAGATGACATAATAGCAACAGACACGCAACTTAACCATCCTGAGTCTCTCAGCATAGTGTCTGAGAGCAATTATCGTTGCATTGACGGAAGCGCAGAATCAATAGCTTCAGAGAGGTATGTAATGGAAACTTATTTGTCAAAACCATTTCATCATGTTTTCGACCTTTGAGCTTAACTGCTTCCAGCCGACCTACGGACTTACAGAGGTCGGTACTCAAGCCGGTCTCCATCCGTACTTCCGCTGATTTCTTTTGATTAAAAGTATCCCTTCTAAATTCGCGGCGGCTTCGGGTCCCACCTCGCCGGAGTCTCTCCGTCCCATTAAGATCATCGTGATATCTGATTACGTAAGCCGCCTTTCCTCTGTTTGACTGCACTATTTCCTTACAACCTTCTCCCGTTTCGTAGATTTGTGGTTTCTGTTACATATGCGACAAAATCCTTCGTGATGCAATCGAAGCCTGTCGCGATCTGCCGGTCCGCTTCGATGTGGAATTCAGACCCTTTACTCTTGTGAATTCATCGACTCTTCCTAACGCCAACCCGAATCAGGTTATGTACCGCAATGCCTATGTCGTCAATAAGTATGGCAAGGAGCCGGCGGAGGTGAAATTGAAGGCGCTGAACGAATTTGCGCAGAAGGCAGGTCTGACATTGTCAGTAGTCCCAAGTGATCATCCTTATTCCTTCTAATGTCTTGATCACCCAGTGCGGATGATAGCATCCTTTGTGGGACTATTCAGGCGCACCGGCTGTCTGCGAAAGCATATTTGAATGGTGGTCAAGCCTTGCAAAATGAATTCAATACCTTCATTTTCGATGCCTGTCTTGCAAAAGGGGCGAACATTAGTGACGAGGATGTACTGGTCGATGCTGCCGTCAACATTGGCCTTATGAACAAGGAGGAGGTATGTTTTCTCGCGTTCTCACTTTGATGCTGACGTCTAAGTAATTTGCGGCACTCTAAGGCTACGCAGTTTTTGCGATCCACGGAATGTCTTGACTGTGTAGAAAAGATGCTTGAAGCCGCCAGGGTTCAAGGTATCAATGGCGTACCATTCGTTATTATCGACGGCAAGTGGGCCGTGAATGGTCTTCAGCCAACGGAGTGCTTTATTCGGGTAAGTTAATCCATAACCTTCGTCGTCCATTGTACCGACGACGTTACTCATGAACTCGACCTAGATCTTCCGCAAATTGGCTCAATTACCTGCCCCTTCGACTGTTTCAGCGAAATCCAAAACCGAGCACGGACTCGGAGTCTAGTGAGGTATGGGATCGCGCGAAATGGCACTGTAATATCTGCTCTCTCCCGAGCAGAAACGTGTGTTCGACCAATTGTCGCATATATATGTATGTGTCATAATAACACGGTTAGCCTTGTAAACTAGCATGTTCCAATTCTTTTGTAATTTTGTTATAATCACTTTCGGCGTGGGCGCGGGCCAAGTGGACGGCAGGAGGGTCTCGACAACACAGATTGTTGTCTAGGTAATGCAGCAAGAACTCGACCGGAGGAAGGTTGTGTAGCTGAATGCTCGGCGCTTCCTGCCTCGGTGGGACACAAACCACGCGGGACAAGTGTCGAAGGCGGTAAAAGATGAACAGATTCATCTGAGCTCTCCTCACTTTCCGCCTCTGTGGAGGAAGAGTTACGACGAGAGAATGGCGGGGACTGCGGGGGATTGGGCAAAGGGAGAGGGGCGCCGAGGTTTAGAATCCAGTCCCCCTCCGGGTTCATCGTCAGACCATGGAAGATCGTGTGGTGCAGCAACACATCCACCCGTTTCCATCCCAGGAACCATTCCGCCTGCGGATTCCCAAGCACGAGATTGCGTATGCGGAAAGCTTCTTCACACGCGCCACGATTGGGAACGCGCCACAGCTCTCCCAGCGTGAGTTGTTGGTTGAAGGCGTTGTATATCGCTTCGAAAACGTCCCGACAGCGTATACCCTTTGAGTTGTCGATGTCGATGATCCAGCTGAATGGCTGATGCTCGAAGGTAATTCTCATCTTGGTAGTGGGTTCACTGGTTGCTAGCTCATCAAGGACCTCGTCCGTTATCTGGTCCCGGACATTATTGCTGTGTTGGTAGCATATCCGGTCCACGGGAAACATTATATCAAATCGAAGTAGGTGTTCCGATGTTCGAGGGTTGTATGGCAACAGTGGCCAATTCATGCCTAACAACAGTGTGAATGCAGGAACTTTGAGGGAAGGTAGGCACGCGCGTGGTACTTACCGCTAGGTGATTCAGGCAGCAGGTGTGATTTCGGTTTCTCTGCCACATCCGTAGACCCGGGGTGACCCAGGTCCTCCTCCATCCTATACTCTGGCGGCGAGGCGTCCTCATACATGGGCGGATTCAAATCGTTGTCTTGCATACCTCGACTCCCTTGGGTTTTGGTCGATGGGAAACCAGGAGATTGATGGGCCGCCCTAGAGTTCTCGACATTGCCCGAACTGACGAACCTTGTGTTAAGGCAAACAAGAACGGGGTCTTATCACGTACGCTGTTGTGGATATCAGTAGTGATGTGGCATCATTTTGAACCTGGGGAGGTTGATAACCAAAGGGTATTGGACTCGGAAAATTTGGGTTGACAAAGCTATCAGAGTCCGTCCTGGGAGGGATATCGAGAGACGAGTTGTCTTGCGTGACTCCTTGCCTCCCTGAAGTCGACTCGTCTTTATTACTTGCGTCTGTTGCAAGGAACTCGTTGACCTGCGGTGCCCGGTCTGGCGTGATTATACTTATCGCGTTGTTGTCATTTGCGGCTGCATCACTATTCGTGGATGATGATGACTTTTTCAACTTCCAATCACAAAAAGACTGACCGTTTTCTTTGTAAGAATACAACACCTATGATCGTGAGTGCTTGTAATGTCATCGTGAATAAGTGCATACCTCCCTGTGAGACTACTTGAAAATTGTTGGTTACAACTGCCTCCACTCGCAGAGAGTTTGCTTGGACAAAATCCTCAGGTTTTAACTGTCCCTGGAACACAATGAAGAAGGCCCGATATGAATAAGCTGGCTGTGTACAATGCATCCTAGACAACACCTTGTCGAGCATAGTAATCCACTCATCGTCATGGGTAACTGCTACATTCGCGGAAGCTTCCTAGGACGGTTGAGGTCAAGAATATTTTGCGTATCATAACACGAGTTTGACCTTTCTTAATAGATACTGGTTTATAATATCAGATGGATGGAAGATCTAGCAATGTTCTCAGAACATGAGGATTCGTCGACCTGTAAACACTGTAAATGGGACACGGACCTCCGATAATTCCGGCATGGGGTGAATCACTATATGCTTCCCCGCAACATGAGGGACTCCAAAACTCAGAAAGTCCGAGGTGTCACTAGCTCGGTCGGTGATCAGGCCAGTGACCACCTCATCTCGCATGTCCATTTCCGAGCCAGGGCGACTCCCTCTCGATAATCCCTTCCAGATGTTTGATATCCAGGAGTCACGTTTGACAACTTGGGAGAACCTCCCGTGCCTTGAGCTAGTACTTGGAGCACCTGCCTTGACCTCGATCCGCTTTTTACCTAGCAAGCCCGTACGCAATGCAACTTTGAACCCACGGATAAAGACAGACTGATTGGGGAAGCCGTAATTCTCAGCAGGCCCAACACGCCAATCCAGGGCACGTGTAGTCTCCCAAGTATAAGTCCCTGCGATGTTACTTCCCCCAACCTGTGTCATCTTGAACTGCGCAGAGAACTCCCCGCTGCCTGCAGCGTTTTCGAATGCTGCGAGGGACCAGGACCGCGTCTTATAAAATCCCGTAATCAGATATAGCGAGTCGTGACTGATCATTCGGCCGAGATGTTCCTCAGCAAAACGGTACCAGTCGACTCCATGTCTGGTTGCCGTCTCGAAAAAGAGACGGTGATTTCGGAGGTCGTGGCGCTCCGCGCCCTCTGGGAGGATGAGGAGCGCGCCCCCAGTAGACGACAAATCGAATTCGTAGCCCAGCCCCCCCACTGGCAATTGAGTACTGACAGGGTAACGTTAGCGCAGCTTCTTTTTCAGTGGTGGTCGGCTCACCCCAGTGTGTCCCTGGGCGGCTCGACCGTCCTAACCGTTGTCACAGAGGAGGTCGAAATGATACGACCGGGATTTTCCACTCTTGGAATGATCCTAATATCTTCATCGCGCAATTCGACATGTTTGAAATTGTCTGGAACGCCAGTAGCTCGGTGGAAAGGGTGTTCGCGGGGTAGACATATGTTGAAAAAGACCTCGAAACCACCATCTTCCGGAACAACGACACCGACGTCTCCGATTCTGAGGCCATCCGGTCGAGATAGCAGGAGTTGGTGACTTGGCTCAGGGATCCACAGAGGGTATCCGCGTGAAGACAGCAAATATCTTGCATAGACATCCTGTGGCGATCTAGACATGGTACATGGTCATTTGCACAAGGAGTGTCGGATTCTAGTAGGCGGAGAACTCAGGAGGACGTTGAGGTACTGTGGGTGGGAGATGTTGTTCTTGCCAGTGCCACTCTCTACGTTGATACTTTTGCCAGAGTTGGAGAGAGGCGGTCCAGAACTTGAAGCAGGCAGCCAATTTCCCAATATTAATGATGCTGAGCTTCTCAACAGGCCCACACGGGACATTCGACATTTCAGTTGAGTTGGCCAGGGATATGAAATCGGTACATGAACCACAGCAAAGCTCACGCTGTAGATACAGCCTTCAACCCGTCTTCGTGTGTCAACTTCTGATCGAAAACACTGTGGCGTGGAGTTGGACAGACTTCACCTTGGCAGCCACCACAACTCGAACACTCAAGTTGGGGCCATCCTGGTTACCTCTTCTTCATCAACGAAATCATTGCAGGTGGCATGCTTACTTGTTGCAGCTAGGTATGAGTTCACTGGAAATACTGCGTGTGGTACACTTTTATAGTCACGGTTTGATTTTCGCAAGTGGTCGCAGCTCATCATTTCCATTCAAGCATTCCCCGCAAGTCGAGTTCTTTTCGCGTTTACGCGTTTCCTTCTCGAATTATCAATGGCATTGTATATGGAATTCGTCAGGCAAGACATCTGCTGTCACAAGTCTTGGGACACGTCCTCGTGGCCATCCTCTGTTTCACAATTTGTCCAGTTACTACAGAGAGAGTTGAAAATACCAGGCTGGTTAAAATCAGTAAGTTTTACTAGCAGAATGCTTGGTTTTCATGTCGTCCATTCCGTCTTGCCAGGATTCGGTCCCGTATACCAATGTGCGCGTAATTGATCTCCTCGGTCAAGTTCGGGCGTTAGACGACGCGTCCAACCCTGATCTCTGGGATAGTTCGGACACGATCATCGATAAGGAGACGGAACAGAGACTGCACGTCGTGTTTAATACTGCTCTTGTTGACTGTGCCCGGATTCGGGCAGTCGTCGAAACAGAAAACCTGACAGATACTCCATATCCAAAGGAATCCTTCCTCGTTGTCCTTGTGAGGAATGCTGTCTTGTATGCTCATGCGCCCTTGTCTGCACTGTAACGTCTGCTCTTCCTTTGTGGAATTGTGCGCCACTGAGTGTTTGTGCAGGGAGGACGTTCCAGTAGCTCTTCCACGGCATTTCAGTGGAGAGCCCATCCCGATTCTGAACTACATGACGAAGAAGTTCTATGTCCCACTTGTTGTTTCAATCTGCCAAGAGGTGCCTGTCGAGGAGCATAGTTCAGACCTGGAACACCAATCGAGCGACGAGGATTCCGGTGTGGAATCCGAATTATTTCAGCATTCCCCTCCCACCATGTCTGAATTCCTCGATGGTTGTGAAAACACAGAGACACCCGAGGAAGACGAAGGAGAGTCAAAGGAAGACGTCCTCTCCCCACAATCTGAAGCGTACTTCCTTGCATATTCCTCGTCTGCGACTCCACCCACTGTTTGCCACATTCCTGTTCTGTGCATGGCCGACGAGGAGCAACTCCCGGTGTTGATGTCCAGCTTGCTTTACCAGCGGCGAGTGTGGCACATCAACGACCCATTGCTTGGGTTGGAGTTCTCAAAGTATGAAACGACGATCAGATTATTCGTGGGATGGCTCGAAGACAATCAGTCCTCCGGCCATGTGCTGGTCAGTGATTGCCATCGTTTTGATATATCTCGTCTAATAGCCGATGTGCTCGTGTTCAGCCACGCGTTCACCTCGGGGAAATAGGAACCCCATTCGAGCTCGATTTATCATCGCCCTCGGTGGCTCTTGTCATCTCTCGGCTCCTATGCGGTCTGGAATCGCAGATTATTAGTGTCCACAACTCCGTCAGGCACTCTGTGGGCGCAGTTATCAGCGAGACACAATCGCATGCGTCACTGTCATGGCGGATTGATACGGGTATCCAGAAAGGAGGCCCTGCTTCCATCCTGGAAAACAATAACGCCCGTGACATGATGACCGAGTGGATTAAAAGCCAGACATATCTAGAGCGCGAAGGGTGCGTCTTTGCGTACCATTGTTACCACCTCCTTTTTGATCGTCTAAACAGACTGATGCCTCCGCGGAAGAAAGCAGATGGGACCAACTTGTAGGCTTCCTGAACTCTGAAATCCTTTCCCTTGTCTCAATTTTACACCCTGTAGAGCCGGTTCTGCCACGTCGGTACCACCACCACAGCAGTCGCCTTCTACACAAGCACCGTGAGCCAGTTTTTGTTCCCTGTAGTTGGATAGGATTCATACTTTGATTGCAAAGTTATCCACTATCTCCTTCCTCAGTTCTATCAGAGGGTGAAAGTTTGCTGATTCCGTGAGTCACGAGTCCTGGGGGTGATCATTTGATTGATGGCTCGTGTAGAGAGCTTCGAGAACCGCGCGAGTCCACTGATGATGTTCCTACGTTTTATTCACGGCTCTCGTGCTCCGAGTGAGTGGATATAAAGAGTTCAACGATACCTGCTCACCATAGCTGCTGTGCAGATTTGCCGCGACAACTGAGAAGGAAGATTACAGAGTTTTCCGCTGGATGTTCGATCGTCGAGTAATACCCCAGTCCCTTCCATCTGATTTGGAGTTCCGTGAGGAGTACAGCACCATGACAGGCTTTATTTGGCCTGAGACATGGCATGTTAGAGTGCGTAATTTTGACCGAAACATTTCCCTTGAACCGCCTCACTATATTCTACAGGAGGACCTTCCATCAGTCGATGCTGCACTTGAGCCGTGTGTGCAAGATCTCCTGGAGGGTGTAGCCGCACTCAAGGCCAGACCGAATGTAGTGAAATGCATTCCCGTGAAGGAGTTTCCTGTCGATTTGAGAATTCTCAAACAAAGCTTTTCAGCGATATTCCAGGCATCTCGCAGGTCCCGTGAAAAAAGGGAGCTTCAGGAGAACGAAGCGGCTTGGCGCCATGACCACGATCGCTTGCTATTCGACTTCTTCATACGCCTTGTCGATCGCAGAAAGGGTGACGGTATACTTACCCTGATGGAGGGTCAATCAGTCTCGCATCTTGAAGATCAACTTTCTCGCCCAACGTATGTTTTCACTAACGCACATAACTGTCTCTTTGTATCCTGATTCTCCTGCAGTTTGGAAACTACTCTCCGTTTTCCCAAGAGCGACAATTTGCAAAGGGGCAGTGGACAGCAACTTGACGAATACGAATCACTCTACGACCTACTCGCCCGTCGAATCCCAGATCTTCGTACTTGGTTGCGTGGTCGAGGTGCTTCCTCAGAAGCAGTTATTCAGGAACAGGATAATTTTGCATACATCCTGTCTCAGTTTTCATCTTGGAGGCGGGAGATCAATGCAGAGACAGAGGCCCGGATGATTTCCAAGCTCGGTCAATTACCCTCGACAGGACGATGCGACGCAGTGGGACGCATACTGGTCGAGCTCCCAAATTTATCGTCTGAAGACGTCGGGAACCTCCCGCTGATTGTCCGCCCTGCGGGAAAGTATGGTGGAGGAAGAACAAAAAGCGAAGCCAACAGTACAGCGAGCGGACCCAGCGCTCGGACTCGTCACAGGAGCCAGTGTAAGGCATCGACCGAAACGCCAAGCAGTTCTTTGGCTGTTCCAGATGTCTCTTTGGGCGTGGAAACGGGGATGAATGGGACCCGCTATACTATACCATCCTCCTCTTTTTCCGCTTCTATGCAGTTTTTGCATACACACCAAACGGCGGAATCCATGGACGGATTAGCTTCCAAGGTTCACGGCCTCCGACTCGGACCAGATACCACATGTCTCGAGTTGCCCATTCTGACCGTCGAATATAAAAAGGCCTCGGACAATTTGATGAAAGGCACAAATCAGCTCAGGATGTACCTCGCTGCATCCGTCAAGTTCCTCCAAGCTATTGGGATCACGAATGTCCCCGTGTACGGTGTACAGACCGATGGTCCTATAGTGGTTTTGCCAGCTGCTGTCCTTCGGGACGATAATGTGCGTACCCTGTCACTGTTCAGCGGTGATGTTCATTTCTTCGACAGTTCGTCTACCTATTCGAACGACTTGTAGAGAAGCTGGACATATCTACGCCTCTGGGAGCTTGGCACTACGCGACAATACTCTGTCGACTTGCCCAAAATCACGCAGAGGTCCTCGAAAAGAAGTTTGAAGAAGTCAGAGAAATTCTGGTCACTTCGCTGCTCAGGAAAGGGAACCAATTGGAAGGATGGACTATTGACCACCAAAAAGCCAGGTTGAAAGCTGAGAACAGGGCCAAATCACCGCCGCGGGAGAAATTGAGAAAGCAGAAACCCAAGGCGGAGTAAAGTTTACGTTGTATACGGGGACCATGGTTTTTATTCTGCAAGGTACCAACGTGGCTGCCGTATGTCCCTTGTAACACTGGTTCGTTTGTGGATTCCATGCTTCTTCTGATGGGAAATGTGTACAACAATAGTCTCGCTTCACCAAGTATTCGCAATGTATTTCCGGTAATTATATAAGTTGTTTGCTGTTGATTCGTCAACAAGTTGCTCTTTCAACTGCAAGGTGACTATACGCTCATGACCATAACATTGTTACGGAGGGTTACGTCTACCAGATATATATTCCTCTTGTCGGGACTCGTCTTCATCCTGTGGTCGTCGGCGACCTCTCTGACCCCCAAATCTTCCACCCTCTCTGCGCTCCTCCAAATGGACCTGGATCAAAGTTTGACCAAACCCGCGATACCGCAACGTTCTGCCAATGCGACGAACGCGAGTGACGTGTCCATTCTGAAAGCTCGCCCCCATGCTGGTGTCGGAATCGCTCATGCACACATCTACATTATTTCGCTTGCCGATCGGCAAGATAGACGGGAACAGATGGAGTTCCTGCGAAGGATCCAGGACCTGACGTGGACCATCGTCGATGCCGTCCCTGGAAATGCAACACTCGTCACCCGTATCCTCGACTGGGTGGCCCTATGTCGCGCCGAGGGTAAGAAAACCGACGCGCCGGATTTTCGATGGCCCGAGGAGATCAACGCGTTTTCGATTTCTCACAAGCCTTTGAAAAACTCCGGCGCTGATACATGGACCGAGACGTTACCTTCCAGCAAATCAAAGCGCGACAATTTCGGCCCTCCGACGGACTCGAGCCTTCCGTGTGCGATCGAAGACGACTCAATACCAACATTCATGAACGGTACCCCAGAGTGGATGGTACTTTCTCCTGCAAAAGTTGCTTGCTGGCACTCGCATATCTCAGCTATTCGCTTGTTCATCGAGGGACATGATTCGGATGACCACCGCCGGGAAGACAAGGTTGCCATTATCCTCGAAGACGATATTGACATGGAAAAGGACGTTTCCAACCGGCTATCTCAGGTCTGGACCTTTCTACCCGCAGGCTGGGACATCGTCTTCCTAGGTGAGTACGCCAATGTTGTACGACGCAAGCGAGCCTTATATTCTGAACAACCCCACGCCCTGTCAAGGTCACTGTTGGTCCGACGAAGCCTACTATCCGTCGCTCACGGAATTCATGTATACCAACCTTCATCCATCACACTACCCAAAATGCACGCATGCATACGCACTCTCGCTCTCCGGAGCGCGGCGGCTTCTGCAGCACCTGCGTTACCCCCCCTTTGCATATTCTCGCGCGCTCGATCAGGCGTATGCGTGGCTAATCCGGAGTGGCCGCCTGAGGAGCTATTCCATCGTCCCGAGTCTCGTCGTGCAAAAGAAGAACGGAAATAGCGACATTTTACCCGGCTCTGGGAGTGGATGGAGGCAAAGTTTGAGGAACGGTGTGTTTAAGGCTCAGACTTGAGTAGGTGTTTTCTAGACGATTATTGTTACTTTTCCCTCTCCGTGTACAACAGCCCTCTAGGGTTAATCGGCATCATGAAGTATGTTTGTCTTCGGGCGTGTTGCATTTGCTCTCTTTTCAGCCTTGAATGAAAGTGGTCTTCTGGTGAGTAAGTCGATAGAATATTGTCGCATAGTGCCATAACTTGCTGCGCGAACCAAGACAAAGGTTATTCTTTGTCTGACACATTCACGTGACCCACAAACTTTTGAATGAGCTGTTATCCCTCTTCCTGGATCGATCCGTCGGGAACTACGTTTAGCTTGAAAATTCAAGTCACTACACATTACTTGATTACTTGTCCGAGTCATCCGCTGTGAGAGCTATGCTGATGTCATCACACAAAGTACAAAAATGTTATATACTCCTTATATGATATACGAACAGTGTAGAATGTATAATGGATTATAAAGGTATGCACCAAGTACAATCTGTGTCATCATGGTGCCACCCCGCCAGATGTATAATTTTCCCGGGTTTTTGCAATCTTTGTCAGCATCCAATCCATCCATCGCATGCAAGTGTAATATAAAGGTAGGTGTGGCGGGCAAGTTATATAATACATAAATGAAGCGGCCTGAAACACCAATCTGGGAAGCATTGTCCAGCGTGATAGTAGTTTGACATCTATCTATCAGGGATCGCATCAGCAATATCTTCACAGCCTTATCCAGCCTTATCTGAACTTTTTCGGCACTTTTTCAGGTCGAGGCGACAGCGCTGCGCAAGTGGCACAAGGCCACTCGTTTTCTTAAATTCAACTTGTACACTACTTTTCCCACTTAGGATGGGGGCATCTCAATGGGAAAAACTGGAAAAAGTGGCTCAGGATGAGCCATATCGTCCGAATAGGTAAGGGGTAATTAGGAGCACTAGTTGAAAATCTGAAAAAATGGAAAAATGCTGTGCTGCCATCATCATTATCAACATGTTGTTGTTGCTGCCGCTGGTGGCATAGACATGGTGGTGCCGTTGACGTGGCACCGTCCTTGTCGTCGTCGTTGCATGTGTCATGTTGTGAGTCGGGAGAGGGAGAGGATGGGGGGGGGCAAGGCCCATTGTCGTCGACTTGTCGTTGCGAGGTGAACAAACTCAGTCACGGTGTTGTCGCTGTCACTGTCCCTGTCGTCATCGTTGATGCAGTGGTGCAATGGTGGTGGTGGTGGCACAGGTGGTCCTCATCATTGTTGTTGCATGTGTTGTGTTGTGAGGAGGGAGAGGGAGAGGGCAGGGGGGCCAAGGCCCATTGTCGTCGACTTGTCGTTGCAAGGTGAACAGACTCAGTCATGGCGTCGTCGCCATCATTGTCGCCATTGTCGTCATTGACGCAGTGGTGCGATGGTGGTGGTGGGGTGGTAACATGGTGTTGTTGTCGTTATCGTTGTTGTTGTTGTTGTTGTCGTTTCGGTGGTATAGGTGGTGCTACCATGCCGTTCTCGTCGTCATTGACATGGGGGCATGGTGGTGGTGGCATGGTGGCATGGTGGCGTTGTTGTCGTTTTGGTGGCACAGGTGGTGCCATCGTGCCATCTTCATCGTTGACGTGGTGGTGCAATGGTGGTGGTGGTGACATGGTGTTGTTGTTGTTTCGGTGGCATGGGTGGTGCCATCATGCCATCGCTGTTGTTGACGTGGTGGTGCAATGGTGGTGGTGGTGGTGACATGGTGTCATCGTTGTCGTTGTCATTGATGCGTGGGCGTGGTGGTGGTGGTGACACCGTGTTGTTGTTGTCGTATTGGTGGCATAGGTGGTGCCACCATGCTGTCGTGGTCATCTTGTGGTGGTGGTAGCACGGCCCAGGGCATGTTGTTGTCATTGTCTCGTGGTGGTGGTGGCATGACCTGGGGGACATCGACATCGTCGTTCGTCGTCTTACTGTGGCAGTGGTATGACCAGGGCATGTCACCGTCGTCGTTGTGGCTCGCACTACTGTGGCTCCACAGGCTCCACGGCATCGTCGTTGTGACGTCGTGTCATAGACAGGGAGGGTCCGGGGGTATGGTGGTGGGCATGACCAGAATGTCGTCATTGCTGTTGTCGTTGCTGTGGCGTTGTGGTGGTGGTACAGCCCGGGGCATGGGAACCTCTCGAAAGTGCTGCCAAGGGTGGAGGTGGTTTGGGTGACAAGGCCACCATGGGGACTTGACGAAAATTTTCAACCTGATTTTGTATTGTACTCATACTACCTCTTTAAACCCCATTTAAGTGAACTTCTGTGGTGTAATGGTTTGACACATCAGGTACTTACTGTTTTTGGCAGTGAGCGGAAGTTGCGAGTTCGACTCCCAAACCTCAACAAATTTTAACACTCAATTTAGGGTACTTGTATTATCTGTCTGTACTTTGACACACTTGAATCACTTATGTACTTAGAATGCTTGTGTGATTGTCGTAAGTGCAGGCCAAGGGTG
>JBBPRA010000211.1:0-40743 GCA_038092775.1 Boletus rubescentipes | reverse complement strand
GCTAATGCCTTTCTTCTCTCACGATGATCATCTCGATTACGAATCCTTATCTAACATTCCGCTTCCTTCCGACGGACAGCCTCGTTTCCTTTGTTCCGATAACTTCCGTTATCTTCCTCGCACCATTCACCTTATTGAGCTTCCTCCGACCTTCCGCTACTATGTAGCTTGGTCCGTGCGCAGTACCCTTTAGGTATATAAACCCTGCCGTCGATACCTTGTATTCTCTAAGCTAGACCTACCTGGAATAGCATCTTTGTTCCTTCTCTCGTCAATCGCTCTCTAAGTCGCCCGTCCTACTTTTGAGTGGACGCTCGTCGTTTTACCTTTGTCCCCAGGTCGCTCTTCTTTGCG
Organism: Boletus rubescentipes; assembly: GCA_038092775.1. NCBI lineage: Eukaryota > Fungi > Basidiomycota > Agaricomycetes > Boletales > Boletaceae > Boletus > Boletus rubescentipes. The sequence continues at coordinate 40,389 of JBBPRA010000211.1, read as the reverse complement.
ACTCATCCTCACCGCTCTTCTTTGCGGTCGTCTCGTCGACAAGGATCTCCCTTGGTCGACTACCCCTTGTCCACCTCAGGAAGTCCCTGTAGGAAGTCTCCAGTCGTTAACCATACGACTCGTCCCTGTCTCCAGTCGTCTCTTCATGACTCGTCCCATCGATAAGCAAGACTCTTAGTCGACAATCCCTTGCCCCCAGGTCTACGATCGTTCCTACCTGGACCGACCGTAACAGCTGCCCCCCAAGACAAAGAGAGCAAACAAGGCAAAGTGATTATTCTGCAGAGCAACCTCAATAGGCAAAGCTTGGTGACATCTGTCCACCTCTCATCCAGTACAGTTTACTTTGGTGCCTTGCAAAAGCAGTGTTTGAGCATGTTCATCCTTGTTAAAATATGCCGCATACACCAACAGACTCATACCCTCTTTGGGTTTGAGTGTAGTATGATGAAGGAATGTGTACAGGAGTGAGTTTGGAGCAAAAGCCACATAAAGTATGAGATCGTGCCTTGATGTAGGCCAGCTTAGGGTTGTGCACCCCCTGCCAGTGAGCTGTTTTGCAGACAGGCATATGCTATCCCACCTGCTGGAATACAGTTCTATGGCCCTTTCGAGTACTCTGATGTCTTGCAGAACAGATTCAAATTGTGGACCAAGGTGACCAAAATGATTGGGAGCCTCATCAAGGGCATGATTGAGAAGTGACTGTGAAGTGCAGGAGGGAAGGAAAGCACAATTTGAGGAGTTGTTGCTCCCGCCAGGGAAACTGACCAGTCTACTACTGGAGGCACCGCATCCAGCAGCGCTTCATAGGCATACAGCTAAGTAGCACATGCACAATCTATCAGGACTCAGACTCAATCACTCAAAGTGAGCTAATGAGAATGATGAATGACAATTCCAAAGATGAAGAAATACAGGTTGGTAACTACTCATCTTATATACCTACAGAGTTGGTGCACGGACCAAGACATGCATAAGACATGTGGTCTTGTGCATGAACTAAAGTGACAGTGTGTGTGAAGTGAAGGTTAGTACGTGGGAGTGTGACTGTGATTATGTGAAGTAAAATAGGGTTCCTGACACAATCGAGCTAGGCTCAAGTGCGCATGTTCCCAGTCAATGTGGTATCGTGGTAGTTGGGCCAGAGTGATCTCGCTGGTCAAGTACTCCTACACGGAAAGGTCAACAAGAGTTAGCAACCACCGCAAATCAGTTGTTAGAGCTCACCTTGACGCTAAAATGAGAGAGCGTGATGAAGCCCGTCTTTTTAGTGTATGTTACCAGACTCCCGCATGCATCCAATAAAATGTCACTGTGCATCGGTCCCAAGTCAAGATCCAATGTTCGCGTCTGGAGATTAATTGAGAGGCCTTCCATTAGTTCGTTTAAGTGCAGGGGGCGTAGTGCTGCGACAAGCCAAACTAGGGCGGCCGGGCCCTCAAAGCAAGCTGTCCTTCCCGAGTCTTTGGATCGATTGCGAGGAGAATTCTACTATAGGTTCCATCAAGCCCATCTGGAAGGCTCTCGAGGGCTATTCGGACATCCTTTCGAGTGACACATTGGTTGAGGGTGTCAATTGAACATTGTACCCAACGGAACCTTGAAATACAGGAGATTAGCCTTCGTACTTGTTTAGAGGTTTGTTGGTACTACTTACATCCCATGCGCTCTACGACACAAGACGGAGAATATATTGGTTTTGAGCTGGGCGTCGAGTTTCCGTAGTCTTCTGTGAGTGTCTAGTTCTTGGGCGACATGCAGTTCAATGTCGGTCGACACCTCTTGTACCATGACATCCAGTGAGACGAATTTACTGCCGGGAAGGCCATCCTTGATCACCTGCAGAGGCCGACTTGTCACGAAAAGTCGTGCACGTCCCTCGAGAACAACAAGGCTCTCGAGGAGTGTCTCAATGTCTTTACATTCGTCAGGTGCATCCACGACGACCCAAGGCTTCTGACTCGATAACATAGCAATACGAGACGCAAACACAGCAACTGTTTGGCGCTGTCTCGCGTGGCGCCACCCCTTTCCTTTGCTGTGACCACGTCATTGATCAAGCTTCCAAGATCAAGATCGCCGCCACGAAGTTGACTCAGCAACTGGGAGAAAATAGAGCGTATCACTTCCGCTGCGCTCGTGGAACGCTCGTTTCGGAAATCGCAGTAGAAGAATGCAAATATTTCTCCCTTGCCCCTTGACTTCTCGAGCGAATCGATGACGGATGCCCTGTACACAATTGATAAAGAAAGTCAGGACCACCGGGGTAATCGAAACGTGGCCTTACGCTAATACAGATTTACCTGCCCCAGCTGCGTTCGCGGCCACATTAGTAACAATTTTCATAGAGCTTGATGATTCTTACGTTTGCTTCGTAACCACAAGAACGAACTCTGCCCGTCCCTCCAGATCCTATACTGTGTGATGTCAAACAACCATTTGCAGGTGTCTGGTTGGCGGAGCGACAGTGTGACGTCCTGTTTTTCAGCGTAATTCAAGCCGTCGAGCCACTTCAATATCTCCTCCAGTTTTTTCGCTGAGATGTCAGGCCGGTCATGCGTGAGTGAAGATCAGTGAATCGTGAAATTACCATGTTCCGCTTTCTTCTCCTGTGAACCACCGTCTGTCTCAAGTCCCCTCCGCATCGCACCATGTCCGATACCAAAGTCTGGCTTAGTAGTGCTGAAAATCAACGAGGTGATGTTCATTCGTAGTAGTGCCCGTCTGATCGGGAACGTCCGAGTCCTCTCGAGGCTGGGATACACCCCGCTCTCGCTCACCCATCTCGTTATTCCTGAGATAGATATTGTCGTCCCAAGGCCACCGGGGTTAAAGAGACTTACAAGATATCCATCGAAAATAAGAAATGAAAATATCCTTGGCAGGAACCGAAGAAATTGACAGCCTCCATGATCCTGTCTTGCTTAGATGTTACATTTCGTATCCTCGGGATGATGATGGTTATCCATGATGACATATTTTGCCGTAGCAAGCTCTCCATCCGGTTCAATGTATCCAAGCACATCCGCGGCTCATCGCTGCAAAGCCAATCTTGTAGTCTATCATCAAATGGTGGGCAAGTTGGAGGAGAGGCGGCTCTGTCGAAGATACCTGCGATACATTCGCAGGCGACGGAAATTCTTCGCATCTCGGCTACGAGCTGGAAATGAGTGCGTTGGACGCCACACAAGTCCTTGCGATCGGCATACTCGCTGGCAGTGATGATAACCCGCTGCGCAGTGGATGCAATTTTGTGGAGAATCTTGCGAGAACGCTGGATTGCGCAAACGACGCTACTAATGTCAATTCTAAGTGCTATTCAGTTCGCTATTAATGGTGGTTGAACCTACTACCGTCACTCACGTGCATTCGCATATGACGTGTCAGTTGCGCACTGGGGAGGTACGAACAAAACTCGAACGCTTTAGGTTACCATATTCAGCGAACTCTGTCCAGGTCCGCAGCCTTGCGCTTGCGCCCACTGGTACCAATCAAAATTCTCATATACATATACTTAGGCCATCACATCAAGCGATAACGTTACTCCGAGACTCCGAGTCGTCTGCCCAGGCCGCTCTTCACATGCCAACTTCCGCTCAAATTGAAACGCCTTCTCTCTGACGGTGTAATATGATCAGTGTAAGTGTTTCGAGCATTACTATGCCTAACATGCCCTCTGGAATCCCGTGATTGATGCATTTATGGTTTTCGATACATACCTCCGGACCCAGGGAATGGGAAGTGGCGACTATCTATGAATGGCGGCGCCGTTACCACTTGATGGGAATACATCAGACCAGGACCTTTTTCTTTCACCATCACATAAGCCGTCAGAAATCGCATTAAGGAATGGAATGGTGCCACCATCAACGTCTTGTGATCGATCACGGTAGCAATATCTCGAAACGGGGTCAGACAAAAGGAATAACCCATCGGGACTCTCGAAAACCGGCGACTGAGTATGGATGGATGGGTCCGCTGTTTGGGGTCAGACTCGGGAAGGGTATATAAAGTGGTCCTGTCGACCCATGTTCGTATCCACATCCCCCTTCTCATTCTTATCATCTAATCGATCACATCATCATGGGTTGGTTCAGCGACGATCACCAAGACGCTTACGACAATTTCGTACGTCTGTTGTCGTTACCCATGCCTGGACTGGATGGGCTGATGATACTCCCACTCTACCTCAGGATAGCGCTCCTCCTCACCAGGCTAGTCTGAGCCATGAATTGATCGCTGGTGCCGCTGCCTTCGAGGTTCGTGCTCAATGTTTATCCGAGTTGTGTCCCATTTGCCTAACCGCAGTTACATATTGTTGGGTTTCATCTAGGCTGCCAAGGCCTATGAGAACCACTGCGCAGAGAACGGCAAGCCTGACAACCACGCGATGGCCAAAGAACTGCTGTAAGTACACTTTTTTGACCTTTGAGCGCTGGATCGTGCCCTAATCCAAGAATCGACATTGATTCTAGTGCTGGTTTTGTTGGTGCCGCCGTCGATCGCGTGGTCGAGACAAAGGGTGTAAGTATTTGTAGATCTGATTTCTCATCTTACTGGAAGACTCATCGATCCTTGAAGCTTGACGCCTTGGATGACTACCGGAGGCAGAGTGCCATCGATCAGGGTGAGCTTTTGACTAGCTATTTTCATGCCTGGTCGTGCTGACTTATAATTGCGACCGTCCCAGCTCGGGAGCGCCTCTCTGATTCTCTTGCAGGCCAGTACGATGGATATTGAGATGTGTAACATGTTGTAACAATATGTATTCGCGACGAATCAAAGCGTTGAGTGCCAGTGTGAGCTGCTACGAACAAAGAGTGAATGACGATTCAAGCAGTCACGACGGAGATAATTGGACATCCGCACTTGAAAGCTCCGTTAGAAATGGTCGACATTTATGGTTTACTTGTGGCAAGCTGTTATAGCTAGAACTGGCGAGAAGTCGTCATGTACTTGGCAGCGCCAAGCATGTGCTCACTGGATAGACGTACAGTTGCGTCTCTGTCATGTTGGCAGGATGCTTGTGTGATGTTAAGTCCTCATAAGAGCCGTGACATCACATCAAGGAAAATGGAAGAGTTGGCTATGATTTATACGGTGCTGGCCAGCAGTCTCTGTTGTCTCATTGTCGAATCAATTATCTTGCGATTGAGATCGACCATAACCCACCACGCGACTCGTGTGACGTGGCCTTCAGTACACTTCAGTACACTTGGCTATACAGGTGAACATGAGCAAACCATATGGCATGCTCGGTAACATATGCAGGAAACGTATGTGCTGATCAGGGGGTTGAAGTTAGTTTTCCCAGTGAGAACAGTGGATTAACACTGACCAGCGATCGCGATTGCAGCAGGCATTCAAACACATGTCCCTCTGTGGCCATCTGCTGTATCAGGTTGATCATACCGAACAACCTGCAAGCGATATATTGTGCCTCGTACTTGGTGCACTGGGGAGGGCTGGGCTGGAAAGGACAAACACTCGCCACTCTATGACGCTACACTCGTGCTACTCCGGCATCTCCCGTTCTGGACCCCTGGCACTCGACTCTCTGCTGCTCCAGGTCCTGTCGCGACGCGACCCTGCAGGCCACTCCACTCCACTGACAGTGGTTGAAGGTTCGTGTGCATACCCGTAGGTTAGTCAGCGTCCATCCATGCCCCCTTCCATCCACATCCGGGAGCTCTCCATGGAGGGCGAGGGCAGAAGGGCCCAGTCCACTGGCAATGGAATCAATTCAGCTCAGGGGACTTTATTGTGTCCACACAGGAAATCTATGTGGGTTGCTAGTATGCCCATTTCATGGACAGTGGATCGGGCTCACCTCAGTCATCCACTGACAGTCGCCGGGTTCACGCACCACAGTTTCTTCGTTCCTCCCACTTGTGAGATGAGGTAGATAAAGGATCTCACCAAGCGCGTGGAGGGAGTGTAGCGTGAAGAAGCAAGCCCAGTACTGTGAATCAGATTTGTAGGCAACTGAAACACAAGAAAAATAGAGAGACGTATATGTTGCCTTGGTCCGCCTGCACGGAAATATGTGAGGGATTGACGAAGGATATACGTCCGCTTCAGGACTCGGATACCCTGCTGCACCCACATGATGTCCGTCAGCGCTGGAGCATGTGGTTGTCAGGAAAGGTGATCCGGCTTTGTATTTTAGCGATGTCTAGTGTGCCGTCGAATGATGCGGACGCCTGCAATACATTCGCAGGTAACATATACTTCAGCTTCGAGCTGGAGATGACTCGGGAGCACGTTGGACGCTACGTAAGTCTTTCGATCGGCATACTCATTGGCAGTGATGGCTTGCTGTGAAACGAACGGAGAATCTTGCGAGAACATTGCATGGCGCAAAGGATTGTGAAGAGTGCAAATGCTACATAGGTGTCATTGATTGGAAACCATTGACACGCACATTCCCACGCTCAACATCTGCCCTTCGGATGTCATTATGCTCCATACGGCTTCCTTGCATTGACCTGCATTCATGATTTTCAAACGTGACCCATCCAGTTCAAGATAAACAGAAATCACGACTATCTGCGTCATTTTCACCAAATATTCGAAATCATCGGAGGAGAGACCTTTCTCTTTCGTGGTGGGACGATGGCAAGCGGCGGCGTCACCCAGCGATCAGTCTGAAATCATATTCAGGGACGCGATAGAGCCAAAACTCCTTTCTTCTGCCATCGTCCTATCAACGTCTTGTCGATTGCGCTAGGGGGTGTTTCGAAGCGAGGTCAGACGACACTAATCAACTGACAGTCTGACGACGGCGGGAGTGAATGTGGGCCACCCCCCATCTTGGGTGACAAGCCGGAAGGGTATATGATATGGTCCTGTCGACCCATGCTCACATCCACATCTTTCTTCAAGTTCTCATTCTCTTATCGACCGATCACATCATGGGCTGGTTCAGCGATGATCACCAAGACAATTACAACGAATTCGTACGTCTGATTCAGTTATCCATGCCTAACTCGGAGCCTTGATGATACTCCCACTGTACCACAGCAAAACACTCACAAGGCTAGTATGACCCACGAATTGCTCTCTGGGGCCACCGCCTTCGAGGTTCGTACTCAACCTCTATCCGAGCTGTGTCTCGTTGGGCTAATCGCCATTACACGGTCTCGTTTAGGCTGCCAAGGCTTACGAGGAACACTGCGCTGCCAACGGCAAACCTGACAACCACGCGCTGGCCAAAGAACTCATGTAGGTACACCCTTTCGGCAGTTGTCTTGGTCTAAGATGATTGACAACATTCTAGTGCTGGTTTTGCTGGTGCCGCTGTCGATCGCTTGGTCGAGACAAAGGGTGTAAGTATTTACGAATTCTACTTCTTGTATAACTTGCATGCTCATCGATTTGAAGCTCGACGCCTGGGATAGTTACCAGAGGAGCCAAGTTGCTGAGCAGGGTGAGCCTTACGACTAGACATCGTTTTTATTCCATGTCACCGCGCTGACATGCTCGCGTTGATCACAGCTGCGGAGCGCCTCTCGCAATCGGAGACCCTGGTTGTCGACTACCAGTGAAATAGCTGAATATCGTGATAGATAACAAGCGAATCATTGTATGCAATAAATAACGTATGTACATATGTGATTCAAGGAGATAAGTATGTGAATCACGACAAACGGAGAGCGAATGATATTTGGGTGACGACAGAGCTAGATGAGAACAGAATGAGCTTCGCTCGAGCTTCAAGCTTCAGCGCCCGGAAGCACCGTTGAAGTTGGTGGCCGGCGTTTACCGACTTGTAGCAACCTAGCGAACATCTGCGACAGGTTGTCATCACATACTGCGCCCAACTTCACGGCGCCGTGCGCCTGTCCACTGAACATCACCATTGTGGATGATCTGGACTTGAAAAGCGTAGATGAACCATCAGACTCGGTATGGTCCGCCGGTATCCTACACAACGCGGAGAGTAATAATGGTCTATGTTTGGCTACTCCTCTACCACGCAGACGTTTTTCGTGCCTCCCCCTTGAGAATGTGATGGAGCAGGTGCCATCAATCAAATTCGTAAGAAACTCGAGCACAAGGAAAGTAGGGAGAGATATAGTGTTGTCCTGTTGCGCCTGATTGCAAAGGTGCAAGCGACTTGGCCAACGGGGTCACGGCTCACAACGTTGAGCGTGATGCCCGCAACGTCATGGGTGGTAGATATACTGGTTTCGACATGGGGTCAGCCATACCCAACGATCGCCATGCTAAAGAGAAATATACTCCTGGGGACTTGCCGCCTAGGACTTTAGTCACATACAGCCAAGGGTAGAGGAAATGGGGGTGTGTGCCCAAGGTAGCCATAATGGTGACGTGATCGAGACAGGTCTGAGACGATCGATAGGGAGCACGCTCCATCCTCATGATAGTAAGCACTATACAAAACGGACTAGCGCGAACAAAAATACTTGCAGGATCAATGCTTAGTAGCACGAGGCCACAGAAGCAGAGGTTTTCCCCATGCATCAGTGAAAATGCAAAAGTCGGTTGAAGGGCTTCTCCACCTGTCAGTGCCACAAGAAAGAAGATCGATTGGTGTTAAAAAGCAATACATAGAGTATAATGTTACAAAAGGTCAATGACCAGATGCTGCTAGGTGTGGGAGAACAAGTCCGCGAGTAAAACGGTGTATGCGTTACTAGGAAGGATTCATTGACGCAGCTACGTCAGGGTATAAACGCTTAAGATCATCATGTTCTGTGATTTCCACTCCGCTCTGTCGTGCTTGGGATTGCACCGTAATACAAAATCCGATCAGTGGCCTGAGGTCCCCGAGTTCGTCGGTTCGTCGTGGGTGAAGGATCTTGAAGTAACTGTATTCGACTCTGAACAGCATCTGAAAGAGTGCGTGCGCCCTCGAAATGTGGCGCTTCAGTGAGTCCTTGCGAGATAGCCTGAACGTAGCAACATCATCAAAAAAAACAGCTTGATGAGGATATATACGACACCACAAGACTCACGGAAAACACCGCAATCCAAGTATCCGGCATATCAAACAGATATACTCCCCCTCGTGGGATTTCTTCTTGCGACATTTCTCTCCTCCATCGACGGATCGCTTCTTGTACGGCGCATAATGGTCCCTAACTTCGCCCCGCTGTGGTTCAAGTATTAGGAGACGAAAGGCATGCCATGCTGTCAGACTTACTGCATTAGTGTATTGCTCCCGTCGTTTTCTGATTCCATCTTCCGGGCCGACCACGGAACGCTGGCCAGTCAGGGAAGCGACAGTACCCGTGAATGATGATGACGCCACAAGATGGTTCGGAGGGTAGGTGTTGGATTCGCTTGGTGACGCGTGTGCTGCTGAGGGTGTGGTCGAGGTCAATGTTGTTGTGCACCAGCCCAATGATGTCGTTTGTCCGCTCGCGGATCCGTGCGGGGAGGGTAGCGCGTCGTTGGTGTCAACTTGCGAAAGTCGGCCCTCGGTGGACTGCCCTGCATTCGATTCCGGGGCGATAGAAGCAATGACAAAGCCTGTAATCTGTTCGTTGGAAAAAATATTCGGGTATCGCACAATCAACGTGCACAGAACGTCAAGGCAAATCTTCCCGCGACCCGTGCATCCAGATTCTGGATTATTTGAGCATTGGTGACCCATCTTATTCTGCACCTGAGGATGAGAAGAGTTGCTCCATGGATAATTATGCAGACGTACCAGCAACTCAACCAGAGCAGCTTGAGACTGCGGTTGGCTCCTATAACTCTCCTTGTGGACCTCACCAGGTTCCTGGGGAGGTTCCAGTGCCTTCACGGTGAAGTCTTCCTGAGCAACCTGTACCTCGTGCTGACCTTGCTGTTGATCCTGGACAGGAGGTGCTTCGGTCTGCGTAGGAAGCGGGCACTGGTAGTTGAAGTGGGGAGGTTGCCCGTAGTAATAAATGTCTTCTGATGGAAGGAAAGCGTTGGGATAGGTAGCAGTTCCGGCAGGCATGTTGTAGAGAGTGTAGTCGGGCTGGACGGTCATGAGGGGGGCTGGGTCCTCTATCGGTGGGATGAAGCCCGCTGGCGGGTACACGGTGCTGTAGCCTTGGTGATTCGGAAAGTAGTTGGCACCACCAGCGCTGTAGAAACCTGAGGTGTACGAAGGGAATATGGCAGGGGTGGCGATGGGGGGCGAGAGTAAAGGGGGGTAGGACGACCCTGGCAGTGGGTAGAAGCTGGGATAAGTCATTCCGCTCGCCTTGTGAGACGGAGCGGGACCAAGAGGTTCAGCACGTTGTGACGCGTCTAGACGCGCCGGTGGCAGCACCTGCGCCAGGTATGCAGTCGACATGGTAGGAGTATGAGGAAATGGGTGGATGAAATCCTCGAAGTAAGGAATCAAAAGCTGATGCAAGGGTTCCGAGCAGAAAGAGAACAACAAGCCTAATTTATAAACAGCGGTTGAAATCTTGAAATCAACATGATTAAACAATCGTTGTTGTCCGTATGGGCGACGCGTCGTACCTGTGCCAAAGCGTTCTCAGGGTAAGCTCCGTGGTGTCACTTTGAGTTAACGTCAGTCGCAGTAAGTCTTTGGAAACCAAACAGGGCGTGACGGTATCGTAACACCCATCGCAAAGAGGATCGGCGAAAAAGGAAACGTACCCCAATAATACAGTCACATTTGTGGACCTACAATCAACAACGCTCCGGAACAAAGCAGTGCTATCGCTTTGGCCAACATTGACAGGCCAATCTCATCGGCAGATTCGTAGGCTCATCTTTCTACATTATTTCGGGGGTTCAAGATCAAAGAGACATGTCGAAACACGGTTCATTGGGGGCCTGTCGATATAGATCTGTGGACTATTCGAAAGCAGCACATGCCGTTCAAATGTACGTGAAATGTGGACTAACCAACGATGTAATTTACCCACCTCGCGCTGACTGAATGAGCGACCAGCCCGTTGTTACAGTCTTCCGAACGGCCCGGCGGGAGATAATCGACTTCCAGCGGAATGAGGAACCAAGGACTATTACAGGAAAGCGGTGCACGTCCGATCCGACTCCAAGTAAGCACTAGCTTGGACCTTCCCAAACCACCCTTGCAACTGGGGGATGTCAGAATTGACGAAGCACGCGGCTAACAAGTCCAATGGGTCGACGTCAAAGCTCAGTAGGTGTGCCGTATTTGGCTTTACGCGGTGGACCCCACTTTTTTTCCCGCGCAAGCACGCTTTGCCCACCGCCCAGAACACAAAAGCCGATGTCCACTGGCGCTCCGGCCTCTGTACAGGGTGGACCGCGAAAATTCGGACGTTTTGTTTCCGAGATCCAGAACAAATGTACGGTTTCCTGGAATCGAGATGAATGTTCTTAGCGGCAGAGTAACCCGTGGCACGTGTCAACATGAGCATCGATCCAGACGGGCGCATGCTTCTGGTCCCCAGCTTGATTCATCAAGTCAGTGAATTACCAATCACTACATCGGGAGCGGGCCAAATTACATACCTTGAACCGGCGACACCCTTTCTGCCGGCCAGGCTCACTATCATTGAGACTCCCGTCAACACCCGAGTCTAGCCGTCATACCATAGGCCCAAGCCGAGCGTCACTTGACCAGTCGACATACTTTACCACATTATATGGTCAATAAATTTTTAAATGCGCCTGTTTTGCGCGTTAATCTGTAGGGACAACGCAGAAGCCAATAAGAGGGTGAGTCATACAGACACTCGAAGGACCGGACAACGACAAACCCTGATTGCATGACATCTTGAAAAAAGGCAGAATGACAAGACTTGGCCAATCGACCAGGCGCAGAGGTGCAAAGAACAGCATGGCGGAAGGGCGAAGAGTAGAAAAAAGCAAAACATCCTTATATAGCCTTGTTTCTGGTGTCTGACCCATACACCAGTGTAGGGATACCCGGCGTGGTGGAGCCTTCCAAATTCCGGCCCGAGTTCAGTTTCGAGGACAACACTCGGTGGCAGTAGTTTACCCGAGTCCCAAGCGCTAAAGCTCCAAGCTGGTCTCCACCATCGAACGACAACTGCCCGTGCGTTGACAATGCTCCTGACATTGACCTGATATGATATGATGTGGCAATGTATCAGTCAGTTTCACTTATATAACTTTTGAGAGTCTGCGGTTCTGAAGAAAAAATCCACCGACTCTTGTTGAGATCTGTTGCAGTGAAACCTTGTTCGCAATCACGTGTCAGTGCTCTGACGCTTGTTTCCTTTAGCGCCATAGTCGTGATCCTGGCATCTCCCGTCGGAACTTAGACGGTCACGGTGGTGAGTAGAGCTCACTGGCAACAGATGGTATTCGTTCGTTCCAGCGAACTCGTTTCTCATGAGCCGCAAAAAAATTGTACAGACCCGGGAAGCATCCCCCCGTCTAATCCCTTTCGTGGTACCAGACTCCACTGGCAAGTAGTTCGCCCAGTGGAAGATTCGACAGCTCTCCGCTACGTCATGGACAAGCGGAATAAATCGAAACGGGCCCCCGCGGCCAAGCAGGCGAATGAAGCACCATTTGAGCACTCAAGAATTAGGAACGCCAAGCACGGCACACACTGTATCATGATGTATCGGTCTTCCCCGTCTTCTCAATCGCCGCCGACACTGTATTGCAATCATAGGATAAGTCTGAATCCGGCCGCATCTTGGAACTCAGCATCAGCATCGATGCCCTCGTGACGCCGCAGCCACGCTTATCTGAGTCTGCCCTTATCCACAGAAGCGTCATGAATTCGAATCACGAGTTCAGCATAGATCACTTTCGAAGCTCATTCGATATATTCATCGATAAGATAAAATACAGTTTCTTGGCCCAGTTAATTATAACACATTGAACACTGAGCAGGCAATGGTCATGATAGGCTGAATGGGTGGCTAATTGAGCAGGCCGTGTCCAATCCCTCAAGCGACTGCATTCCATACAAATCATCCCCGAGGCCAACGGATCTGTAATAAACTGAGGATAATCCCATCGGGGGTCTGATTCCAGGATGAGAGCTGGTGCGCGTCAATACAAACAAACTGAATGACGTCAGGAACATCGCCCCAGGATGAATGGCCGAAAATAGAATGATGGAAGCGTCACCAGACTCTCCAGTCTATATAGTTTTGGACTGAAACAACCCGTCAAGAAATACCGGAGAACTCCGTGGAGATGGTGGTCGATGAATGTAGGGAATTGAATGTGCGGAATCTGTCACGGGTGGCTGTCATGGTATTATGCTACTTGCGAGAGGCCAGAGGCCGTCGCTGATCGCTGCGAACTGGAAATGAGAATTTCGGATGCCTTCGGAGGCGGCACCAGTCCTCAGGCTGATGATCAGTATTGTTGGCAGCAGCAACGACTTGGCGTGAAACGTGTTAACTGAGGAAAAGCTTGCGGGATTGCACCCGTTGAGTGACGCTGGGCAAGAGAATGCAAAAGAGAGCAAACAGGACGTTAGCCCTTCCAATCACCTTGATGACGTAGATGCCGTACGGCAGTCAAGGTGGAAATCGACCCGGCCGATGATGCCATTGTCTAGATCGCCCTGATGCCTCTAATCCGCACCAACCACACCTAGCACGAAGACTACACAACATCGACCTTCGTCACGGCGCATTGTGACATGCTTACATCCTGGCGAAATGGGGGAGATCCGCTGGCAGCGGTCGTAACCATATTGTCCGCTGAGCTCGGAGAAGTTGGTGCGAATAGCAAAAATCACTCGTAGCGCTGAAAAGCCTTATGTGTATTCCTCGTGATTCGGCTGCTCGGCCCAGAGCGTCAAAAAGCGTGAATTGGCAGTGGGGATACAGCCAGGCGCCACGTCTACCGCTGTCTTGCCGGATCCGGTTGACTGTATACTTTTGGTGACCAAGACTGACTCAAAGTCTGCGGCGACTCTGCGCCGCCGACCATCGAGCCCGAACCTGTCCCGTGCATACTTGGGGATGAGTGTTGTCCCCTTGGCAGCATGAATAATCACTGTGCATGGTGCAGTACCATGGGCGCAGTGGAAGACGACGAGATTGGCATTGCTGTCCGGATCTTGGCGCCGCTGAATTGAACTGTGTAATGCGCCTAAATCGGCGGTGGTACCGATATGGTTGAAATTGCGGCCAGAGGCTTTGCCTCGTGGCGATGGACTATGCCGGTCGGTTACCAGAGCTGTCCAAATCCAAGACCAGACAAGGTTAGTGGAGCAAAGACCGGATCTGGGTCGCAACTGACAACTTGAAGGGTGATGCGGTGTGGCGGATTGTGGAGTGTGACCGCATTATCAGGTTCAATCGCATAAACAACGGGTTCCCGCGGCTAGCGCTTGGCACCAATCGGATTATGGTTAAATCCCCGTGAGGCAGCCTGAGATTAAGATTCCATTTTCTGGTCGTGTGCGGGGCCGCGGATGGGAACCCAAGACGGATGAACGCTCTATGTCCGCGTCGTTCACAAGACCGGGATGGCCGTCTAGTTGATGAAACACTGCTGCTAGCTTGTCAAGCACTTGCTGATCGTCGTTAGGTCAGAGGGCTCATGAAAAGGCGCAGCGTGGTGTGGCGGCAATCACAAAAAGGAAATAATATATCCACGTGATTAGTGCTGTAACTGGGTAGAACTTGAAGCGGGGCTAAGAGCCGACAACTCCACTCTTGCTTTAAAACCGTGACCGTCTCTGCCATCAACTGCCCACCAAACAAGCTCCACCTTGCATGGGCTGATCTCTCACTTCTCTTCTTCCTGCGAGAACCGATCTGTCTTTCAGTGACATCTGCAGCCCTGGCAACCCAACGCCCTCGCAGACGCATGTCACCCAGTCCCTCCTGTAGCTTTCGATAACTCACCCTCAACCACATCTTTCTCAATCTCGAATCGCATCGTACATTCATTCTCATCATCGTGTCAACATCATGAGTGCCGCATTCCGCATCTCGTCTGCATTATGGGAAAGGATTCACCACTTTGCGTCCTTTCCTCAGACTGGAGGTCAGTCAATTCGTTCTGTTCTCCCCTTTCTTCCCTTCCTCTATGTTCTGTATTGCCTGCTGTTTGCGGACACGCCACCTCAGCGGTGGTCAGGACTTTGGGGTTCGCCGTGGACCTCGGGCCGGTGGATGGACCATCCCGATGCAACGTACTTTCGTTAGTGAGCGGAGCACCTTGGAATGTACCCATCCATATCTAAATACCTGCCTTCCGACCAGTCTCCTGTTCATGTGATACTGATCGAGACTTTATCTTTTAGTGTCTCTTCAACAAATGGTTCTTTTTGGGCAGCACCCCAGTCAGGGCACACTCCTAAAAGCTAGTCAATTCTTAGTCGGTGAGTTTCTTATTTTGGATTAAATGGTCTGGATGAGTCGTCTCAATTGACGCACGTTTGGTTTGCATCTGCCTTGCCGACTTTGCCACTCGATGTTGCGCAGAGGAGCTCCCTGTCCGTCTTGCCCACCGTGTCAAGGAGCTTGATGAACTTCCGTACAACTTGAGTGAAATGCCCTCTATACGTAAAGTCAAGAATTGGTATGCGCAGAGTTTCGAGGTGGGTTTTTTCACTCTTCATCCATTCACCCCTGTGAAAGTCTGTTAATATTAACACCACGTTTCATTACTCCTACAGGAGTTGATCAACTTTCCGCCCCTTTCCTTATCCCCTGCTGCCCGCCAATCATTGTTTGCTCGTTCAGACAAGGAGGACATGAATATATACCTTCCGGATAGCGTTCCTAATCCTTCACTTATCACCTCGTATCTTGATGGGGATGGCGCTGCTAGTGGCTTGGCATACGGTGAGAAGGAAGGCGTCGTCCGCGGGACGAAGGTCGGAAGTGCAGCCTACAAGGCGAACGGAAATAGTGGTGGGAATGGCAACGGTGTATGTGGTCTTCGAAACGGCAACATTAAATTGCGTGTCCCGGTCGAACGAAGGTACTGCCCCTCTCCAATATAGATGTTCGTGTCTGATTCCCACGTCCCACACAGATACTACGCTCAGACCCCTTCCCATACCTATCCACCAGAAGTCCACGACTATAACGCCCGATTCACGAAGACACTAGATGCCATTAAGCGTAGACATGATCCCACGGTGACTACTGTCGCACAGGGTGTCTTGGAATGGCAGAGGGCAAAGGGAATTAAATCTGGTATGGGAGTGGGCTTGCCCACGTATGGGCAAAGTGGTGGCGAAGTACAGGCGTGGTTGGATAGGTTTTACATGTCGCGCATCGGCATACGGTTCTTGATCGGACAACGTGAGTGGTCCATTCCGCGAGTTTTGTTGATTCCTCTGACTCGGTTTAGATGTGGCGTTGAATACCCAACAACCTCACCAGGATTATGTGGGCATTATCTGTACCAAAGCCGTGAGTTTCGGATTTTCGATTTGCTATTTTCATGGCTCAGGGCGGTTTCCTCATGTATGGCTTCCATTTTACAGAATGTGCACGATATCCTGCAGGAAGCCATCGAGAATGCCCGGTTCGTATGTGAAGAACATTATGCAATGTTCCGAGGACCGCCCGTGCAACTCGTCTGCCCTCCCGATCTGACTTTCGCATATGTGCCGGGACATTTATCCCACATCGTTTTTGAACTGCTCAAGAACTCGCTGAGAGCTGTCGTCGAGAGATTCGGCGCAGAATACGAAGACGGGAGTGTCGACGACTCTTCCTCGGGTAGGAGCAGTGGTGGATACCCGCCGATCAAGGTAATAGTGGTTGAAGGGAGCGAGGATATTACGATTAAGATCTCGGATGAGGGGGGCGGTATTCCAAGGAGCGCCATTCCGCTCATTTGGACGTACATGTATACGACTATGGCGGGCCAAAGTATTGATCAAGACTTTCAAGTAAGGAGATATCTTGGCTTTCGTGGGAAGGCATGGAATAATCTCATCTTGACAGGCCGGCGATTTCCAAGCGCCGATGGCAGGTTTCGGGTATGGCTTACCCCTCTCTCGACTGGTGCGTTATCCGGTTCTTTTGAATTACGTGTTTGGATCTCACTCCTTGGTTTCGATAGTATGCGAGATACTTTGGTGGCGATCTACGCCTCATTTCCATGGATGGCTTCGGCACGGATGTGTATATCCATCTGAACAAGCTCTCGAGTAGTCGAGAGCCATTGCCTTGATTTGGTACGGGTTCAGGCAGGCGTACTAAGCGTTCTGTCGTACCCGGATCTCATCACAAAGGAGTGTTGATAATGGATGGATGGCGATCCGGGATGAAGCGGGGGCATCCACGTCATCATGGTGTATGTATATGTCAACCTATCGTATCGGAAGAACGGTACGCCGTATGGGCCAGAATTGTCCGTTTGAGCTGGCCCCCTTGTGATATTTCACGTCTTTGGCATCGTCGATTGGTGCAGACGTTTGGTCTGTTTTATATTTTACCACTGTATCGTAGTCGTTCAACTCGAGTGCTAATCTAAAATCCATGTACTGCTTGACCCCCTCGCGACGACCCCCTTTGTTTTGAGTTGTTTGGCATGACCGTCAACTGCAATGCGGGGCGGTTTCGTAGTGGCCATTTCAAGCTGATTGGCTTCGTGACATGGACTCGCCAAAACGTGCTGGATCACCTTCTTCCTCCTCTGAAACGAAACGTATAAAGCTTACAGTTCCATTAGGCCAACCATCACAAGGCGCTTCACCCGTGGACCCCGAAAATGCTCTTGGAAAGCGCTCAGAACTCGACCCCATCCAAGGCGGCGAGATTAGCAACATACCAAATGACCCAGACGGCGGCGGCGGAGGGACGAGTGGAGAGGGCACCACGGGTGAAGTGCGAGTGCTGAAGGAAGGCGAAGGGGAAGAGGATGCGGGCGACGTGTCAATGGGTGAGGTCGTTGATGAAGACGTCGAGTCGGGGGACGAAGGCGACGACGAAGACCCCGCCCAACTCGAAGCAACGCGGTTGAAACTCGAAGAACAAGCCCGGAAATACCTCGCAGCGCAGACGCACGACGTCATCATTCCTTCTTATTCGGGTTGGTTCGACATGTCGACCATCCACCCCGTGGAGCGTCGTGCACTCCCAGAGTTTTTCAATTCGAGAAACCGGTCCAAGACGCCTTCGATTTACAAAGAGTACCGCGACTTTATGATTAACACGTACCGGTTGCGGCCGACAGAGTATTTGACCGTGACGGCGTGCCGACGAAACTTGGCGGGCGACGTCTGTGCTGTTATGCGCGTCCACGCATTCCTGGAGCAGTGGGGACTCATCAACTATCAGGTGCGTTTTTTCCGGTCTTGTTCTTGTCGTCCGCGTCAACGGACTGACTTTTGAAAGATTGACCCAGAACAAAGACCAGCGGCACTCGTGCCTCCATTCACGGGCCATTTCCGCGTTATCCTCGACACGCCTCGTGGCCTTCAGTCTCTCCATCCCGGAACACGCCCTTCAAACACCCACTCCGCTGCCAATGGCATGCCAAAAAATCAAATGGCGCCTGCTACGCTCGGCGCTACCATTGCCTCTTCCGCGTCCCTCGAACTCCGCAATTCCATCTACCAAACCACCTCGAAAACCTCCCGAGAACTAAAAGCTGCTGAAGCCAATACGCTCGCCAATGGCATCTCCTCTAACGCCAAGGGCAACATGTCGTACCAATGTGATACGTGCGGGACAGACTGCACCGCGCTACGGTATCACAGCCTAAAAGTCAAAGACTTTGAGCTCTGTGCGCCGTGTTATCTCGATGGACGGTTCCCCTCGACCATGTTCAGTGGCGACTTTGTCAAGTTGACTGTGACGCCGCCTGGCGTCGGTCACGGTGCGGATGACGAATGGACGGATCAGGAGGTGTTGTTGCTTCTGGAGGGGATAGAGATGTACGACGACGATTGGACCTCTATCGAGGACCACGTCGGGACACGGACCGCACAACAATGTATACGCAAATTCCTCTCGCTACCGATCGAAGACCCGTACATCGCAGCTGAAGGGGATCAAGGACCACTTAGATTCGGGCGCATCCCGTTCGAACAAGCGGATAATCCGGTGATGAGTGTGGTGGCGTTCCTCGCTGGCGTGGTGAACCCCGCCGTTGCCGCAGAAGCAGCCAAGACGGCGATGCACGTTCTCGCCGAGGATGGTGCAGAAAACGAAAGCGAAAGGCAGGGGGATGTCAAGGAGGGCGCGGACAGGGAGAAAGTCGAAGCGGAGAATGCGATGCAACAAGACATCCCAGAGGCACCGTCTGCGCCACCAAACAGTGAACCGTCGACCAAGAACGGCGTGCCAGGCGCGCAGACAAACGACATGGTGGTTGACCAGCCTGCCGAGTCGAAACCTGCACCCAAAATCCCACATTCACACGTGGCGCGTGCTGCCGGACTCGCTCTCAAGTCGTCTGCACGGGCAGCGTCAGCGCTTGCGGATGCCGAGGACGCGACGATTCGAAGCGCGCTCGCGTCGTTGATCAAGCTGACGCTGACCAAATTGGAACTGAAGATGACCGCGTTCGAGGAACTAGAAGAGCTTCTCGAGGAAGAACGAAAAGGTCTGGAGAGCACACGTATGGCGCTTGTCAACGAGCGGGTGAACCTGAAACGGATGTTGGATGGGGTCCGAACCGAGCTGGGCAAGAACGCCAATCTCGGTACGACTGGTCAGGGGACGCCCGTGAGCGAAGTGCCGTCGGGGACGCCGATCGAAGGCGACGTGGGCCCTGTGAACGATGGCAGTTTTGCACAGTTGGGTTGAATGCCATGGGGGGAGGAGAACGCGCGTGTGCTATGATTATTCTCTGCTATTGCGATTTGTTGTCTGCTTACTTGTGGTGCTCTTTTTCTATTGCACGCTCTGTACACTCGCCGCTTCGGATCGTCTACATAACTAGACTTATTTTTTGACGGCCCGTCGCTCGGCTTGATTGTGACCTCGGTGATTGGGTGGGCTTAGATGCAGACTCAGTACTATTTCCCATCCGACGTGGCAAGACAAATATTGAATAATTACCCTTTAAATACAGTTTGGACACCTGCGTAGCGCACACAAGCGGAGACTACTAGCGTTACTATAATTGCATGGCATGTTCATCGAAAAACCGACCCGCAAGATCACTCGCCTCCGCCTCAGTCAAATTGACCCATCCCTTCTGAGCCTTCACCTCCTTCAAACCCTTTGCTTCCTTCAGGGTCTTCACGATAGCGTCCTGCTTAAGTGTGTCCTTCTGACCCACTATCAGAAGGTCCATCGCGCGCCTCCCCATGCATACGAACCATCGATTCACGTCGTCGGGGAAATACCCCTTTGGTGGGGACTCGAGGCCGTCCATGAAGTCGACGAGGAGTTTCCGGACCGCGTCCGCCGAGTCTCTATACTTTTGCTCGTGCGCTTCGTCTTCACCTTGCAATACCGTGATGCATGCATGGTCCACGAAACGCATGGCTTGCAGCTCCTGGTCCGTCTTGTGCTTGTCCCACCAATCTTCCATCCGTTTCGTCTTCCCAAGTCCGGTCACGATGAGCATCATGGGTACCTGGCCATCACAAATGTGCTCGTAAAACAGGCGATAGTTGCTCTTCACAGCCGCTGTGACCTTGCTCCCGACCATGCACAGCAGCACGAGGTGGATGCCGCCGGCGTCCTTGACGTGTTGACCGAATTGGTACATGTTCCGGATGGCGGTGTGGTAAATTTCGAGATCAAGGGAAGGATCTCTGGGACCGATGATGTAGAATATACGGATGTTCCTGGATTTGAGAGTAGCGTCGATGGGTGTGACCGCCATAGCTTCTCGTTCATAGTCTGTAAGTGGCTTTATGATGATATCGCCAATGATAAGGTTGATCACCCTGCCCGCGGCAACGCCTGGCTCGCCACAGACGATGATGTTGGTGGTCTTCACACCTGGGGGGTGCCGAGGTAACTGAGCGATACGCTGGTCTTCGGTAAGCTCGGGAAGCGCGTCTGGATCTTCGGGTGGTGGCCTCTCTTGCTCATCGGGGCAACTATCTCCGTGTCGGCCAACCACGTCTATATCCCGCAAGACATACCCTTCCAGACGTAATTCCGCATCACTCAACCGTTCCAAGCTCCCTGGAACGTCCTTCACGTCCTTCACGTCGTTTGTCTGCTCATCCCCCACCTCCCCTTCCTCCTCATTACGCAGGAGGTGCACCCGCACGTATTTCCATGGTTGGATCTCTTCGAGGTAGATAATGAGAGGGCGCTGCACCTGATCACCATCGGGAGGCTCGAGGCTGCAACGCAGGACTGCCTTCCAGATCTTCCCTTCCATATGCTTGATGGGGGCCGAGATGTGGACCAGGTTGTTACTGATGGAGAAGTGGGATCGATAGCTGTGATCTCTAATACCGTCCACATAATTCTTGCGAAAGTTGTCTTCAGATATTTCGTAGGATTTCAAGTATTGGGAAGGAGAGGATGCAAGAAGACCCGTCGTGTTCGGTGAAGGGGCACTGCTATCGCCTTCGGCCAATTCGGGCGCAGGTTCAGGTGCAGGTTCAGGAGCTGGATCAGGGACTGGATCGGAAACTAGATCTGCGTCCGCCATCTCGACGTCATCAGGCTGAGTGACGGAATGGTACCAAGCGAAGAGGGTTTGATCGGCGTATTTTGCGATGAGCCTATGCTGCAGGTCTTCGAATGCGCCATCGTCTATCCCATAAACGGGAACCATGTTAATGCCAAGTATCCCCAGCAACGAGTACGCCCTGTCTTCCATCTTGGTCGTTTCTCTCTGGGCCGCCCAGACCATTTTCTGCGATATGGTCACCTCTGGGGGAATCTTGCTAGATCGGAGGATCTCATGGCTGATCCCCGTGCGCTCCGAGATGGGATCTATCAATTCCTCCCGAGTACCGATCAAAGTCCAGTCCTTTGCAAAGAACTTGAGCCGTCTGGGTGCGATCAGCTCTTGTAGGGTCCAACCCCTCGAGAACCAATCGCTTTCAGTGAATTTGGAGGGGTCGCTGACGTCGTGCAGGTAGGCGTAGCAAACGTCTGCCTTCCGATACCACCTGTACATCGAGTTGATCGCCTCGCCAAGTTCTGTGCTGTTGCTCTTATCGATGCAACAGGTATCCAACCAAACGTAGTCGAGGCCGTCTTGCAACGCCTGTGTACAGGAGCCTAGGATTTTCTCGTAACCCTTGCCCTTGCTTTGAGTGCGCCCTAGGTCACCGATGTCGGTGAAAAGGACTTCCTCCGATTCATCGCCCCATCTGTGGGATACGATCGCGTACCCAGGACTAAGGTTGTGTAGGAGCTCTAGCTGTTTCGACCTGGAATTGAGAAGACGCATGTTCCTGTATAAACTGTCGGGACGAGAATGGTAGAGACGACTCCACTTTGCGACATACTTTTGGAGACGCAACTGAGGAATCTTTCTGTACCACCGATCTTTCGATCAAGTATTAATCTGTCGACTAACAGAAGGTATCACTGACAAGTAAACTAGTGAGCCGTTGAAATGAACGAAGCAGCAACACACACCTTGGTCGGAAAGCGAGATGTGTCTAAAGACGACCGAGTGAGCCCAAGTTGGGGACAGTTATATGAACAGCAGACATGAGGTCGGGTGAGCGCTTCTTCGCACTGCCATCAGAACCACTATTCCATTTTAAACGTTGGTCGTGAAGCTTCTTTAAAAAAATGGCTACAGCAACTCTCGAGCCTACGATAAGCTGAAAAACGCACCAATTGCTAGCAACATGGGAGCTTCGTTCAAACCTCTGAGGCGGTATCAGGCGGCATCACAGAGCAAATACATAGGCTGTGCACCTTCGGTGATTCCCGCGGAAAGATACGAGCTTCGGGCGAACATAAGTAGTACATTAGATTTGCGCTCAGCTTCCAGCAGCCTTGTTACCATGAAAATGATGAACATGGTCTTCTTTTTTTTCGCGCATTCGGAGCTCTATTGACAGCTGACAGTGACACCTCTATAGATAGCCGTGGCCGAACCTACGGTCTATATTTGACATCGATTCATCAATCTGGCCAGTAATAATCACATCGTCGTGCTGATTACCCCAACTAAGCTGAACATGCTCCATCTCCACCAAAGTACACCTGTAACACCAAGCATCACCAGGATGCGATCGACCAACCTCCTTCCCGACAATCACTTCCAAGCTTGCGAGCCAGCACCACGTCGGGAACATTCTAAGATGTACATCCTAATAGTGCAAGCTGTTCGGCGGGCGCAGTGAGGGTACGGACGAGGAGACATTGTCATTCGAGTGCATCGTCGGCGGTAATGCAGCTGTGTTTACGACAATTGCGGCTGCCGCGGAATGGTGATTGTGGTGATGGACGCAGAAGACGAGCAAGGCGGACGGAAAGGAACAGGCGCGCTGTGTCCCGTAGTGCTGGAAGAGGACCCAGCCCCAGCCCCGCTCTCCGCACACGGGCCTTCGAGGGCATGCACTCCCGTGCATCGTGGGTTCACAAACATGAGTTATTGAAGTTCATTTTGCCTCTCGAACGGTCTCCAGTTCTTCGAAAAGTGATGCACCAGACAAATGGGCCGCTGGCCCTTGCTCTTTGGTCTTGTTCACTGTACTTGGTTGACTTTGCATCCAGTCAGAACTGAAGATGTTCGGATATAACAGACGGAGTGAAAAACGCACCTACCATTCATGTGAACTACCGCGGACAGTCTCCTTCGTGCCATTCATTGCACGCCCTGAGAGAATAATCGACTTCCGTTTCCACGCTGAACGTGACACCGGTGGTGCTGTTCCATCAGACGAATTGCTTGAACACGGTGGCGCCGACGGTGATGGTGTGATTGAGATGCGAATGCGAATGACGAAGGGGGGGAATGAGAGCTACCTTGCTTAACAGAGGCATCCTGCGCCTCCATGTACTGAGAGATCGTCGACGCCTTGGGTAGAGCGTGAAAGCGAACCAATTTCCGGAGAAGATTGGATGCGGTACCCGTCGACGCGAGCGTCAAGGTTTTTCAACTTCTTGGACACGCTACTCTCGCCATATGTTCGTGTCTTCTTCAATATTCCTCACTTTATAAGCTTGGGTGTTAGGAAGCCCACGGTCACTGGAGACGCAGTCCATCCCCGTGAGCTGTTGATGATAAAATAACAACTTTTATCACATACCTTATCGAGTATCCGAGTTGGCTGCTCCATCCGCCGATGCACTAGAAAGTTGAAACCCCGTACGAGAGACGACTTCATCTCCTTCTCCTTCTCCGTGTTTGTTATGAGCGACACCAACGAAGAGGGGTGACGGTGACGGTCGATCAGGACGATTGGACGTTCCTTGGAGGACAGATGGGGCTTTGGCATGTAGGAAACGGCATCTAGGGACGCAAAGTGATGTGGTTCACCTTTTGCGACGTTGCCAGTTGGAGACTGCAAGAAACAATGAGGCCCAGGTACGTCTTACTCGTTATACTCCATTATATGACGGAACGTGTCGGAAGCGTCTATGACGATAAACGAGTGTGACAGTTCCACGGGACCGAGCAAAATGGTGGGATTTAGGTAGTTCACTACTTGTGAGATAATTAAGAGGACGTCAAAGCCTGAAGCCGAATATGTTAGGAGGGAAAGAGGGGATGGGAAGTTACGGGGAGATGGAGCAGGGTCGAGGGTGGTGTTTTCTGGATGGTGCTGTTGCTACGGATTCACGCTTGTAGTGAAACGAGGGAGAAACCTTGGGAGATGCGCTGCGATTAATTAAAATGAGAAGGATGGTGTGAGGGAGTGTTGGCGCTATCAGGAGGTGTTGCGCTCGAAGCAGTCTTCCTCGAAATCAGGAGAGAATGGAACCTTGGAGAAGGATGAGAACGCGAGAATAGTGAAGCAAATGCGGGGACGCACGAACAAAGTTGATGAACCAGGACGATGCGAAATAATGTGACGTGCTGTCCAGGAGACCCGGACGATCATAGTGGACCACTTCTGCCAAGTCGAGTTTGTGTTCCCAGCCAATTTCGCTTGCTCTCCCGACAGAACCCACTCGTCACGGTAAGCACCAGGCACAACCTTGAGCTCGCTCCGTGCATTCATACATGGCGCCTAGCGCATGCGTACACCGTCATCCACCCCACATTGCCCCGTGCATGTGCACACGAGACACGCCATTCAGTCTCTCACTTCCATGTCCTTTATACGTTCACACCCAGCTTACGGTGTGTGGTCGACTGTTGTCGCTTGTGGCAGGTCATGGACGTCCGAGTAGTATCCTGCATGCATGCACGCCTAGTGTACGCACGCCGGTATGCTCATCCACTCCACCGTCACCCCCCTGCACAAACCCGCACTCGACATCCCTTTATCAGATTAGGAATTTAGAGTGTAATAGATAGCTCAATGACAAGTCATTTCTATTCAGTTTCAAGCCTAGATACCGAAGAAAAACTGAAACTGTTTCGACTTATCGGTTCTATAGTAGCAAGCTCGACTTCAAGTTATGTACCTCTCTCTTTGCTGGCTAGCCGAAATCTCTTTGCTAAATTACGAATGCTGGCCAACCCTCGCTTCAGTGGTCGAAGCACCACTGAGCCATGCTTGTCTTGTACATCGTTCGGAGGTGATGTGATGTCGTCCGCACCTACATGCTTTTGCGGTGGCTTGGATACTGCGTCAGATATTCCAGGCGTCGTCTCCAGTCCTTGCTTGCCATGTGATTCAAGCAATGCTGATGACCCAGCATCGCTCCGCACATCACACTCCAAAGCTACGGGTGGTGTGCGAATGGTTTCCAATGTGCCAATGATGTTGCGCGGTGTCTGCACATCCCATGTTCCAGAACTGTGATCAGACGTAACAGATGTTGGCCCTTCAAAGTCCTTCTCGCGCAGTGACTCCCCTTGGAGTATCTTGCCCATGTGTGACTCTGCAAACGGTCGCCCTCTGGTCCGAATGGCAAGCAGTGCCATAACGGAAGGCAACGGCGAACCCGAAAACTTGATTTCCATCTCTTCGAAACTGCCAGGGATGTCGAATAAATTCCACCGGATCGCTGCATCATCTGAAATGTCCGTCCTGGTAGTGGATACACCAAGGAAGCGGCATAGCCGGAGGTACGATGTATAGTTTCTGAGATAGAGCTGCCCAGCAAACACGTTCAGTTGGTCGATCAGCTCCCAGGGTGGAGTCCAGTCGGCGGGGAGGGGAGGGATGGAATAGAGTCTGAGATCGTCCGATGGCTTCATACGTCGCGAAGTCCGGGGTGCATACAGATGAAGGTGGACATATTCGCTCGTCCTAATGTCCGGCATCAACCGGTCAGCTTCGAACGGGCTCAGTAAAACGAGGACTTGGTTGCGATTATTTTTACGGCGGGAGAGAATCCACTGGACAGGTTGGAGGTACTGATCCATGGTCCCCTGAGTGGACTCCGGCTCGATCGTTTTGCAGAAGTCCGCCGTCGCCAAGACAGATGGGCTCCAGACATCCGCTTCGCAAGTGGATGCAGAACTCCTTTCAAGCGTTGTAAAAACAGGAAGGAAAGCGCTGCTAGAATGGAACTGAGGGATGATACCAGTCTTCACAAAGGACACGACGTCCGGATGAAGGGAGTGTTCTGCCGGTTCTGCCTCGGGAGGTAGCTCCACCTCTCTTTCACGCTCCCGCTCGCGGTTGACCTCTCGCTCTTGTTCTTCTCCCATCTGAGCACTGGGAAGTGATAGAACCCCGAGGTCTTTGCAACGTTGCCGGATCCCTGGCTCGGAATCTAGCGCCGACAAATCACTTTGGGCATTTTCAGTTTCGCACGGCGTATAAAGATCGGCCAACGATTTGAGTTCCTGTTGCATCCATGCGTCCGACAGCTGTTGTGTGAGGTTATTCTTGCAGAATTGGGACCAAGCATCATTTCTCGATTTGTGGTTCATGCCTTGTTGAGCCCAGTATGGAGCGCGCTGCTGAATATCGTTCCAGGTCTCTTGTATTGCCCAGGACATGACGTCAATGCTGGTGACCCGGATGTTTGGATCAATTTTGCCGGTCGAGGCGCGAATGGTTTGATCAACTTCAGGTGGCGCAAAAAACATGACCGAGTGACCAGGTACACGGCCCAGCTTGCGCATCCGCATACAACCTAAAAATCACAAATCGTGAGAGTTATTAGGAGTAGCAACCCCATCTAGACGTCGAATTTGACCTTGCACCAGTGCATCTTTTGTCATCTTGGGACCGAGTGTTACAGCTGCTCGTGACCCGCTAGGGAGTCTGATGTCGGTGCCTCGTGTGTGCGCGTGGTCGAGATAGACAAGACAACCATCTAGTTGTTCCGAAAGCGGTGACGATGACAGTAGTTGAGGAAAGCCATTTCGGGGGAGTACAGTAAGTTCATCGCTCTCGTTAAAGTAGATGACTCCAGCAGCAGCGCGGGTGATTTCGAGCCATTCTTTAGCCACTTGACCATTGGAAAAATCGAGGATCTGTGCCCCGACATCTAGCAAAACACGAATTTCGGGAACCTGTTCGGTTACCAACCGGAGGAATTCAAGCGTAGTCTGCCGTTCGCCATTCTTTCCAGAGACAAGACAGCAGTCATTTTCGGGTCGAAGAAGATATGCGAGAACCTTGGCATTGGTTCCCTTTTGATGATCAAGATCGCGTTGAGTGACAGACAGGGGTAACAGCCATCGACCGTCGTTTGTTCCCGAAAATCCTGATGCTCAACTTCAGCAACAGAATTGAACTCCATGCGATGATCTGTGGGTTCGCTCACCAGTTACAAGCTTCTCCCGTTTCTCTCCCAAATCCCAACTGGACCCGGTTAGTTTCAAAGGAAATTCTTTCGCTTCCTTGGGGAACACCACTCGGGACAGGTAGAAATCTACGGCTGCTTGATTTCGAGTGAAAAGCGGAAATATGACCTTGTCCCATTGCTCCGATGACCTGGTGTTGATCTCACCGAGCTTCCGAAGCGAGTCTGGAACTGACTCCACATCATACTCATTGACCCAGCGTGCGTGCTCTTTGGATGGGTCATCCTGGTCTAGTAGAATTTCGAATGAAGCTCTCAGTTGCTCCTCGCTGAGGCCGGTATAGTAGTATGATAGGCATGTAAGAATGATAGTGATATCTGGATGACCAAACTGGGTGTTGGGCGCTGGTACGTCTTTCGCTCGATATGGAACAGCAAGCGATGTGGGAACTGGGCAACGGTGTGAGTGCGATTGCGGCCGAGAGACAAGACCATAGTCAACACGCCATCTCCGCTCCGCAAGAGCAAACAAGAGGATGTTCGAAGCTAGAAGGCCGCGGAGAAGTAGCAGTCCATTCCACAGATAACGCTGATTGGAGCGCTTAGCATACTCCTCCACCATCTTTGCGGTTTCAGGTACTTGGAAGACGTTCTCGTCAGATATGAAACTGCGGATTGCATCCAGTAACGGTGAAGAGGCATCTTGAAAGTCGAAGTTGGGAAGCCGTCCGGCCATAACGTCCTCCACAATCAGTGAGACAAGGCGCTGACCGACGTCGGAGCCTCGCGCGAGGTGAATGTGTGGAAATGATCCAGGTGGGCCGCATTGATACTCCACGAAAGTGGGGTGATTTCTTGATATGGCACGAGCAGGATCCCTGACAAGGCGAAGAACTTGCTGAGTGACTGTCCATCGGTCAGGGCATCCATCCATATGTTGCTGGAAGCCAATCGTGTAAATCAATTGAAACCGGGAGTGAAGGATCTCGTCGCTCTCATCCAGGGTATCTCGAGCATGAGAATGAACCCACTTCTGAAGCCTCGCCCACTTGGATGCATCATCTGATACATTATAAGTGTGAGTATCATCGCTGTCCCCGTCGTGAAGGTCAGCCTCAGCAGCGCCCTTTGTTCTGGGGTGATTGTTCGACTGGCCGAACCATTGGAATATGCTACCCACAAGACTGCCAGTATCTTCGGGTCGCTAGTGTCAAACATTAGCTGAATCAACGATCATTAATATGTATGCACCAATCTGCCAGTGAGCGATAGGACTGTCGCGACGTGCTCGTAAATGGATTTTGGAGGGTTCCGTAGCTGGGAGGTCGTAGGTATGCTTTCACGTATCTGTTCCTCGACTGCCATGAGCTTCAGTGACACAGCGTGCTCGGGCTGGACAAGGATAATCCCGCGCTTGGCCACGCATTGAGACATGAGCTTGAATAAATCATCAAATCGAGGAGTGATTATTTCCCCATCTGAGCTGTACTCGGGGGTACGAGAAAAGGGCAGGTGATATATGGGTCTATTGGCGAGCCCACCAAGGCGAGAAACGAGTAATTCGAACATCTGGACCATCAGCGCTTTCGGGACAATGACACGGGCAAGCTGTTTGCTGTCAGCGAGTGCAGCGGCAGCGATGGGGATGACCACGGATGATTTCCCCTCGCCCATGTTGACTTGCATCACAGTATTTTCACCTGACCGTGGGGACATGATCTCCATCGCGGTTTCTGCCTGAGCGCGACGAATGTTCCCTTGAATCTGACAACGACAACCAGTGGTGTTAGTGGAGACAAACGTTCGAACAGAATCAAGTTACCTGGATTAGCAGCCAATCTGGGTAATCTTCAGCTTTCCACCCTTCACACCCCTCGTTCTCTAGTTCCTTCGAAAATTCTTCCTCAAGACCATCCAAAGCCAATCGAAGCAGTCTCCGGGCACGCTGAAGGTCCAAAAGGAGTAACGCCAACGATATCAAGCATTCCTTCCAACATTGAGGGATGGTGATAGGTGAGGTGGATGCGAGGTATCGCAAGAGGACGTCTGCAGTAATCGGCGGCCATTGACCAAATCGATCAAGTGCTTGTTCATGTGGATCGCTTGTTGGACCCAGACCGCTCTTGAGGTTGTTCAGAAAGCCTAGGAAATTATCTTTGCATCGTACATAGTGCTTCCTGAGTGCCTCGATGCGATTCTCGCCTGCCACCTCGTACCAGTGTGTCCTTTGAGAATCGGCACGAAAATGTTGTGCGCTGGCATCAAGGCGAGTGATATATTCTCGTTGAAATAATGAGTGCACCCGAAGAGAGGGGAAGAGCTGATCCAATGCGGGGATATCATTTGAGGATGTCTTGTGGCTGTTGCGAAGCAAGATGGTACGGACTGGTAGTTCTGGCGCTGGGCGGGTGCGAAGCAGTTGATCAAGTGGAATCTGTGTAGGAAAACACTCTTTGAAAGATGACTGTGCAAGGCTGGCTGATCCAGGTTCAGCAGAGACGGGTGTGGTCGTATAGATGTTCTCATCGCCGTGCTCCAGAGAGGCTGGACCCGTAGCATTAGAAGGAAAAAGGTATGCAGCTCGTTGCACAGCATGTTTCTCTACTTCCGTGAGCATGAAAGCTCCCTTGCCATAATGACTGTGCCTCCAGTAATATCCATTTTGGATTTCCTTGTATGCAGCCTTGATTTGAGGATACTGGATCGAAGTCCAGCGATCGTAGCAATCGAAAGCTTTGACCATCATGATTGACCGACACCCAGCAGATTGCATGAGGCAAAGTGCCGCCCGAGCACCCGTTTTGCCTGTTAGTGGATCAGGTCGGTGGAAGCTAGTCATGGCGTGCAGATAAGCAAGATATCGCGTGCTCATCAAGCTGCCATTCCCCATCAAGCAGCCCAGTTCGGTATCCACATCATATGTGTGATATAATGCTGTATCTCGCCCAGTTTCACCGGCTGTGGTGTTAACGTCAATCCGAACCCGGTGGTTGCCATGTACTATGGGAAATCCATTCGGTATGAGGACACGTCTGTGGATAAGTGCCTCCAGTACGAGGGTTCCCGCGAGGTAAGCTTTCGGCCGAAGAACGAGGAGGTTCTCCAGACCGAATAATACACCAATGTATTGATCCTCGTCGTAAACCATGTTCTTGAAGTCACGGGATTCGAGCTCTTCCTTTTCATTGATAAAAAAGGACAAGGAGTAGCGTGGCAAAGTGACGGATAGACGCTGCTCGGGCACAGAGCCCACCATGGGGGAAGCAGTGATTAAGAGGAGGTTTCTGGACTGCCAGTGTTCCGATAGGGCTTCATCGTCCGGAGACCACTGGTCCCGCAAGCTTTTGTCGATGTTATTGAGACATTCAAAGCACTTGGAAAGCATGGCCCAGGTCGGGCTTCGGATGTCCACAAGTGTCTCGCGGCCTTTATACATACGATATTGTCCTGATGCACAATCAATCTTCCAGTGCTCAGAAGATTCATCCCAAAGATGGGCAACGGGGCGTATCTCGATGATCTTTGTAGACAGATTCAGCCAATGGACATGACGTCTGACAAGCGACGGTGGAAGGTCTCCCCGAAGTTTCTTCAATGGAATCAGCTCGAGTATCTCATGTTTTTGATTGCCTTGCGCTCGAACCACCAAATTGTCATCTCGTATCAAATAGTGCACCTGCGCGTATTGGAACTATCATGATTATGATATACAGGGTCAAACAGTTACCTTGCGTTCGGACGTCATGGCCAGGATCGTGAAATCCATTCCAGAGAGATTGGATGGTATGACGAAGAAGCCTTGCTGTGCGCAGGAAGTATGAACACATTGATGACAGAAATTGCAGCACATACGCACAGTATGAAACATTGGTTGGGGATCTGACCAGTCCAGGGGAAGCTTATGTGACGAGCCGCCCAGTGGCTGACCATCTACTCGAAGTTCACCGTTTAGCAGGTTAATGTGCACTGTGTGCGAGGCTTTTTCCTCCGTGGCTTCAGTTTTGCAAGTAAGCCAACGAGTATTTGGGAGCTGAAACTGCTCCCATCTGTGTGTACCAAGCTGATGGCTACCGAAGATCTTGCCAACTGCAAGGTCAACACCATAGTCTGATGGATCAGCGAGGATTACATCCCTCAAGATCTCCACAAGAGCGGGAGAGGAACGTCTGCCTCGTTCAAAGAGCAGATGGGAATAGCCCTCACGAGAGCCTGAAGAGTTGAAGTTAGCTACATGCTGAGGTAATTGACATTCAGGAATTGGACATACCATGATAGGGTAGTGCGTGAATAAAGAAGGCACAAGAAAGTAGAGCATCGATATCCTCTGGAGAGTGGAAGAGCTTGTGGAGAGTACCAGGGTCAACGTCAAATGTGCTGCGGCAAGTAGCAGCCATGTCCAGCAGAAGATGTCTGCGTTCTTCATTCGTAGGTGCTTGGGCCAAGTCATATGATAGGTCCTGAACCCAACTGAATGTCTTCCTGCGTATACCCTGAAGAAGTGCAATGGCTCGGTCCGAGACCCCTTGACTGGGACTTGATGCAATCACGCAAGCAAGTAACAAAGAAATAGTGCCCATAAACACTCCATCAATCAAGCCAGTTCCAACGTCCATGAACAAGCTGTTGAGCTCGTCTAGAAGGGCATTGCAGAAGTATGAATCTTGAAGCTCTTGATGCCAGATCCACACCCCGGTGCCGAGGTCGAGCGGTCCGACCTGGGATACTGCATGGACAAGAAGGTAATGAACTTCCTCACGATGGAAGTTGAGAGTTCTACTGCGCAGCCCCTGCAGGATATTGAGCCATTGGAGGGAGCCACCGCTGCGTAAGTGTGCAAACGCGATGAATTCATCAAGGGAGAGATCTGCAGGACAGTCCACTTGAGCAGACAGGACATGGTTGGAAGTGTGAGAGGTATTGTTTATATAATCCGACCCTCGGCGGAGGTCAAATAAAATCGCCTCTGCATAGCACTTCCCTGACTGCCATGTCGAAAGAGTTTGAAAGTTCCAACCACGGACGGGATGGTGAACAACATAACGTAAGATCGGATCGTGCCGTGAATGTGACCGCTCCCAACAAAAATATGCAAAGCCTGTGTAGACAAGAAGAGGGCCTTGGCCGTCCTCAAAGTATGGCTGTAATGCAGGGATGCGAGCAAGTAGATGCTGTTCTTCCTCTTCTTTGAGCCGGTGACCATGATAGGAAATATTCTGGTAGAAATGACGTAGAAGGTGGGGCACAGCTGAACGCCAGATACGAATGCAAGCAGGACATTGCAATTCGAATATGACGACCTTTGCATGTAATGACAAGGGGGGCAGCGGTGATTTGGCGCTCTCAGGTGGTCCTTGCTTGGGTGGGCGCTGTTCGACATGAATGCATGTGAGATCAGTATGTCCACGCTACAGACCAATGCCTCCACCAACCTTCCCTGCTATGTCTTGCTCAATACGAGATTTGAGCTGCTGGAGCTGCGGTGATTTATCATAATAATGGACAGGAAAGCTATCTTCTGTGAATTCGTCTGAAAGCACAGACCATCCTGGACGTGATTGAGAATGGCGCACTGAAAGGTACTGGTATGCACAAGAAAGACGGTGGATGCTTCTTGCCTTGCGTAGGAGTAGCTTTTCCAAAGGAGCTATCGGAATTTCAGGGGGATAGTCGGCGAGCATGGGAATCTCCTTCACAACTAACTTATCGAGTGTGACATAAAGCTCGATCCCTGTCAATAACCCGATAGACATATCTTCTGGACCCTCTGACCGGGTGTGAGCTTTCATCATGTATTTATCCATCAAGACCTCGAGCTGTGCACATGCCTCTTCCACATTTGTGACGCGGGAAATCCAATTGTCGAGTTCCTGTTCAACTGATTGCTCAACGTCATAGAGAGCAGCGTCGGGGTCGTCATCATATGCTTCATCGAAAAAGAACCTGTCCAAAGACAAAAAGTCGTTGATGGTACTGCGGTGATGCAGACTGGGGCAGAAGAAAGTATCCCCAGGTTCGGGACTAGGATTCGCGAGCACATTGCGGATGTATTCACGACTGTTAAGGAGCAAGAGCTCTGTGTCTCTGATGAGTTCATCCTGGGAAGGATTGCGAAATAGGGATGGGCCCGCATTCAGTTGCTTCCGCCTAGCATCAAGGGTCTCCTGAAGAGAAGTGCTCGTTTTCATCACCATTTCAGAGAGCCAATCAGGGGTAGAAGTGCCAAGCTTGCATAAGCGTCGGAGGATTTTGGATGTCATCAAATGAAGTAGATCACTGGAAATATTTGTATTGTTTCCGTCCCGTGCAAGGGTGCACATGAAAACAACACGAATCTTTTGTAGGAAGCACGTGCAAGAGACCGATTAGCCACCATCTGAATCGTGACCCTGATGAAAAGCCAAAGGGGCGAGCGACGCCATTCAAATTTGGCCCCATAATCGGAAGGATCAGCGAGGTCACGAACATGTTTGGTGATACCAGGGACGTCAGGAGGGGGACCAATCCCACGCAAGATGCCTGTCGTACGCCCAGTTATGAGAGGAGGGTCAGGAGCGCAACCAGCACTTTGCAGGATGCCATTGAACAGTGTTTGGATGTATTGTGGATGAGCAGGGGATGGGGGAGAAAGATCCGAGCTGACAGTGTTGGGGTGAGAGAGAAAGTTGGCGAGTTCGAGTTGGAACCTCCTATCGTCAAACAGCTCATTGGGCATCTCGACAGCTGATCCAGGGTACGAGCATATCAGAGGCTCTTGTGCTTTCCGTACATCATCTCTACTTGGAGATACCTCGAATGCCTCGCACAGTGTCCTGCTCTCCTTCGTGAGGATAATTGCAGCATTTTGAGATCGGATGAAAAATGCGAGGATATCTAGAGGCTGTCAGCACAATCATATCTATTGGGAAGCAGTGAACGTACCTCCTACTTGTATTCCCCGCAACTGAGAGATGACGCAGTCCATGTCCACGCACTCCAACTGGACGGACGCTTGTAGTTTTTCCAACATCCTAGTAATGCGATACCACTGAGCCTGCTCAGAGGTTCCAAATATATGGGTACAATAAGCATGTGCAGCAGCACACACCACACGAGCGAGTGAATGACTCTTCTCTTGAGTATAGTCGTTCTGATCGGGGGGTTGGACGGGAAGAAACACGTGAGTAACAACATAATTCAATGGCATGGAAGCATGGTTGGATGATGATGAGCTTGTTACTTCAAAATCTGAGTCATTGAAGGAAGACGTGGCGGACATGGTGGTATCAGGGCAAGAGCAGGCTGTTTGCGTGGCAGGCGAGCATGCAGCAAGTCGTTTTCACAAACTCACCCAAACTGGACCAAAATCACTGCCTCCTCAAGGCCTCGTGGCTTTGTCACTTTGGTACCGATAAACGCCATGGGTGGCAATTCCTGAAGAACATCGTTCGCTGGGAGGATGACCTATTCCATTGAAATGACCATCAAGGGCCCGATGATCTGACGTGTCACGGGATCGCGTTGTGCACGCCCCTGGGTTACAGTAACATGCTTCATGCACCAAACATCACCTGGATGCGATGAAGGAACCTCTTTCCTGACATTGACGACCTCGTAAGATCACTGAAGAGAGCTAACACAAGTTGAAGTGGAGCGTCAGTCTATGATAGAGTGCGCCACAACGTTGACCCGTCTGAGTCACTGTCAGGAACCATATTTCATTTCACATAGTCACACTCACACGTGTTTACTTTCACTTCACATACACTGTCACTTAGTTCATGCACGCTGTCTAACAACCGGCCAGATGTCTTACACATGCCCTGGTCCATGCACAGACACTGTAGGTATATAAGAATGTAGATACCAGTCCTGTATTTTCCCATCTTCGGAATTGTCATTCATCATTCCTTTTAGCTCACTTTGAGTGATAAGGTTTGAGTCCTGATATAATTCCGAAGATAACCCTACATGTACCGCTCACTTGAGCCCTACTCCCTTCCTCCTCCTCATTGTTTCACATTTTCCACTGCCCAGAGGGTCCCCACTTTAGGGCTCTCCATGATCTACCTCTTTACCACTACCCACTACTGAGCCCACTTCGGGCAACGTCACTCTTCACTTGATAAAAGACCCGCTGTCCCAGGGTTAAGGGAACGAGAGTTGGCTACTTCATAGCCTGAGACTAGCACTCAGCCCATGCTATACATACAGTTGTCCGCCATACAAATAAGGATAAAGTTGCTCCTCCCCATAGTGCACTAGGGGGCGTATTAGCAGAGTGCTAGAGGCTGCTATGTAGAATGCATTGATAACATTCACATCTGCCGACACTGGTGTTATTGTGTTGGGGCAATACCTGCCTAATAGGTATATTGAGTGTTAAACCTCTCCTCCCAGTGTGAGGCATGCTCAGGACTCCACGACCCCAACCTTCAAGAAGGATCAAGACCCCTTTTTGGAGAAAAGAGATTTACCTTCCTCACCCTTATACACATTCGGTCTTGAGTTTCCATGAAGTTACTTTAGTAACAGAAATACTTGGACATCGCGTCCTACCTTCCACCGCACTCGGTCCCAATTAGGAGAAAGTTTCAGGATAACACCTTGGCTGCTGTGCGCCTAAGTGATCCTGAAATAGTAACCTAAGCTCGGACAATGCACCCTCCCCTTCCTATCACAATCAGGATACCGCTTTGGCTGCTGTGCACCGAAGCAACCCTGAACCACCCTGTCAAGTCACTCCCCTTCCGAAAGCTCCTCTCCCTCCACTTCAGAGAATACCTTACCATCACCAAAGAAGAGAATGTCTGGACTCTTTGATCCTGAACCCTCGGCCGAGTCTTCCAGCTCCGGCCAAATCACAATCTCAATGGAGCAGTTAAACTCCATAATCACCAATGCAGTTGTGGTGGCACTCCAAACCGCACAAAGTCAACCTCAGGTCACCATGCCTGAAATACCCAAGCTGATCACAGTGCAGGGATTAGGTGAAGACGTGCCAAAAGTAGGGAAGTCATTTGTCCTGAAACCAGAGGGCTTCAACGGCTCTCAAAAGAAGTTTGAAATGTGGTGGCGGAACATCACGTTACACATTGCAGGGTTTGAAGTTGCCCCAAATAGTCATCAAAAAATCCTCATCACCCTTTCAATGATGACGGAAGGATCAGCAGCCGCATTTGCCAGCAATTTTATGGGGGCACATGGCTCGGGGCTAGCCTACTATGGCTTCAAGGAGTTTACAAGGATGTTGGCGATGCACTTTGCCCCCGCTGACATCAAACAAAAAGCACAGACGGCACTTGCCATTATAAAACAAAATGCCCATGAAAGTGTAGAAACTTTCATAATAAGATTCAACCAATGCATCGCCGAAGTGCAAATTAATAAGGAACATGCGGGTGCATGGCTCGTGCAACTAATCCAGTGGGCCGTGAAACCCAAAGTAGTCGACTATGTGGAAATCTCCCAAACCCACATGGTCAAAAACGAAAACATCAACAAGTGGCTCATCACCCTCATCCAGGCAGACAGGATCCTGTTCAAAAAGGCTGAAAGACGGTGTGCCTCGACTGCACCAACTGAAGGCCCTAGTAAGAACAGGTCCTGGAATCCTGCACAGGGATATATCTCGCCCAATTACAAGGGCAAAAAGCCAATTGCCAACTTTTCGGCAAATAAATCCAGAGCTTCAGCTCAAATATCCTTGACTCCCACCACCACCATTGCAACAATGCAACCCGGCCCAAACCAACCTGGTACGTTTGGTGCCCAAGGAGGTGTTCCTATGGATATCTCAAAAGCCTGTGCCGAAGGAAAATGTGCCTGATGTGGCAAACCGTGGCCATGTGCTGAACACATGCAACCACGAAGAATTCATGAAATGACCTTCCACGGTCATCAAATCAGGTATACAAACTCCAATGAGCTGGCCACAGCAATCCAGCAAATTGAAAAGGATTTTCCAAGTGAAGGGAAGTAAAAGGATTGACTTCTCCTTCTAAAATAGACGCATCATGTACTAGTTACAATAAATATGGCATGCTTCCCATTGATGCGATCGAGATCCCCAAAATAAGTAAGGAAGCAAAAGAACACCTTAATAAAAAAGGCAAATCAGAGATTGGATCTACAAGGTTGTCAAACCCACCAAAGATCACAATACTAAAAAGAGAAAAGAAGCAACAGACCGAGTCATCCTCTGTTCCTACGACGATCCTTCCTGAAAGGGGGGATAAGCCAAATTCGGCTGAGTCGCCTAAGGGCAAGACGATCCTTCCTGAAAAGGTAGACATGTCCAAAGCTTCACCAAGGAATTGGATGAACATGGTAGACCTGTGGACATCTCAATGGGTCAAAAAGGTAGTTGATCAAGATGACCTGATTAGATCCCTTAAACACGTGTGATCCTTCATACATGATTCTCAGACAGAAGAAGTCTCCCCAAGGTTGATTCGACAACTGAGGGAAATGACCGATTTGGAAGCATAATTCACACTCCATGAACTCCAACAGAAACCGAGATTCATGCAAAGGAAAAGATCCCAAAACACATTTGAAGTCAAAGCAAACATCCAAACCCCTGCAGGCAAAGCATGCAAAATATTAGCCTTGCTGGATTCAGGATGCACTGGTACCACTATGGACCAACAATTCGCCAAGGAAAAAGGTCTGGAAACCCACAAACTCCCACGACCTATTCCAGTGTATAACACGGATGAATCTATTAACCAAGCAGGATCTATCACAGAGTTTGCAATTGTCGAACTCACAATTGATGATCATAAGGAGCAAATAGCAATGGGACTTTCCCAATTAAGCACCCACACCATCTTCCTGGGATACGACTGGCTCCAAAAACATAATCTGATTGTGAATTGGTGAGAACACACTCTCAAATTCATGTGTGACAATGACCACGTCCCTAACCTCGTGGCAACAGATGACAATGACAAAAAAGAAGAAGAAAGATTATTCGCGATAAATCACTCCTATCTCCGAAACCTCTCCACCAAAATCGTGATTCAATCAGGTGAAGCCAAAAGAGCCCAAACTTTCAAAGAAATCGTCCCAGAAGCCTACCACGAATTCAAAGACATGTTTGACAAAGAAACCTTTGATGAGCTACCTCCTAGAAGACCCTGGGATCACACCATCAAACTCCTTCCAGGAGATCACAAGGTCGACTGTAAAATGTACAACCTGACTAACGCAGAACAGAAAGAGCTTGATGAATTCCTGGAGGAAAACCTAAAGACTGGTTGCATCCGCCTGTCGAAATCCCCATTCACATCAGCCTTCTTCTTCATCAAAAAGAAGGATGGCAAACTCCGACTGGTTCAAGACTACCAAAAGTTAAACGAAATAACTGTCAAGAACCAATACCCTCTCCCTCTAATCTCCGAACTGATTGACAAGCTAAAATCAGCAAAGTATTACACCAAGCTCGATATCAGATGGGAATACAATAACGTGTGAATGAAGAAAGATGATGAATGGAAAGCGGCTTTCTGTACAAATAGAGGACTGTTTGAACCTTTAGTAATGTTTTTTGGACTTACCAATTCCCCCACTACTTTCCAAACTATGATGAACCATTTATTTAGAGATTTGATCAACAAAGGTAAAGTAGTAGTATATATGGACAACATTATGATTTTCACAAAGACATTGGAAGAACACCATACAATAGTTAGAGAAGTACTACAAATACTTAGGGACAACAAACTTTCATTAAAACATACCAAATGCAATTTCGAAACTGTAGAAACAGAGTACTTAGGGCTTATAGTTTCAGAAGGACAGATAAAAATGGATCCCGGCAAGGTCAAAGGAGTTACCAATTGGCCAATCCCAAAAAATAGAAAAGAGCTCCGAAGTTTCCTGGGATTCCTTAACTTCTATTGCAGATTTATTGAAGGATTTGCAAGCACCGCGCATCCACTCAACGCCCTTACGTCCAAAAAGAACTCCTTCGAGTGGACACCTACATGTCAACAAGCCTCTGACATATTAAAGGCAAAGATTACACAAGCTCCAGCTCTTAGAATGCTGACTGATACCGACCCGTTCCACATTGAAATGGACAGCTCCAGAATAGGCATAGGAGCAATCCTCACCCAAAAGCAAGATGATCAGTGGCACCCAATCACCTACATCTCAAGATCACTCAATGATGCCAAAAGAAATTACCACACGGCAGATCTAGAGATGCTAGCCATCATCTTTGTGCTTAAGAAATGGCGCCAATACCTCCTAGACGCCCATGAACCATTCACAATCCTCACGGATCATAAGAATTTGGAGTACTTTACCAAACTCCAAGATCTTAGTTGCCGACAGGCCCGATGGAACCAGATCAGACAAGAATACCATTATGTCATCCAACATCAGCCCGGCAAAACTAACCCAGCAGACCCTCTGTCCCGGAGGCCAGACTTTGAAAAGGGGGTAAAAGACAATACCCAAATTACACTCCTCTCCACACCACCTGTCGGATCTGCTGAGTGATCTGTCCAGGAAAACAAATCCCCACAGGATACCGCTTTGGCTGCTGTGTGCCCAAGCGACCCAGAAACTTCTGTTGGATCTGCTGTGCGATCCATCCAGAACGACAAATCTCCATAGGATACTGCTTTGGCTGCTGTGCACCCAAGCGACCCTGACTCAATCAAGACCTTAGTGGCAAAAAATCAGTTCTGAACTGAAAGCTTTGTCAAAAAAGGCCTCAAAGATACACAATCCCCATGGTACACAAGGGACAACCTGATACACTGGAAAACTCTTCTCTACA
>JBBPRA010000210.1:0-40775 GCA_038092775.1 Boletus rubescentipes | reverse complement strand
TAGATATCCCTAGACCAGTTTGAGAAGAAATTTTCCCATAGGAAAGTTGAAGAAAAAAAAACAATATCATTTCTTAGAGAGGTAAAAATGGATAGTGGAGTTTCTATATGCTGTCTTACACTGAATTACATAAAGGTGACATAATATGTCCCTTACCAAACATATGTAATCATTTTATGGCATGCCAGGGTCTAATATATGTAATCAAGAATAAGGGTTAACTAAGTGTCCCAATAAGTCATTATTTTGAGATGGCTGCCATTCTCTTGAATCTCAACCAAATCCTTTGAATCTTGGATTCATAGAAGGCCAAGAGTAAGTACTTTAATCCATAAACTACTTATATTAGGGTGAGGGTTAGGAGTTATTGGGTTTTGGGTTGTTTAGTGTAAACCATGCAAACATCAGGACACTTTTTTAAGCCACTGTATAATCTCCTATATTTTACCTATGCCCCTCAGTTTGTATATCAACTAAGTCTTCCATCCTCTCACTCAAAGTCCCTCTTCATGACCTCCATATCCTCCTGCTATCCTCTAATCTCTGTTGCTCTGAAATCAAGGACATGACCTTGGCAAGGGTGCAACACATAAGTCTGTGCCAAGTCCTTACTAAGTCTCCTTCTTTGTTATCCTCTGTTGGACCTCTGGTCTACTTCGCACTAACTCTCCTTTTACCCTCTGGACCTCTACTGGACTTGAGTCCAGAGGACCCGGACTTGACAGTTCTTCTAATCAGGTGCAGAGGCAATAGTGAAGGTGTATTTCAGGTCATGAAGACCCAATATATATACATCCAGAGTATTGTTTGTATCAGTGGATGAAACTATCAGCAAAGAGCAAAAGAGTTCCAGGAAAGAGTCCATGATGAAAGAATGAAACATATTGTGCAATAGTAGCACAATATGAGAACAGAATAGTAAAGGATTGCACTAGATTGTAAGTATATGTATGGTGCTGTCAAGTCTGGGTCCTCTGGGCTCAAGTCCAATGGAGGTCCAGAGGATAGAAGAAGGGTTAGTGCAAAGTAGACCAGAGGTCCAACAGAGAATAACAGAGGAGGGGACTTAGTAAGGACTTGGTGCAGACTTATGTATTGTACCCCTGCTGAGGTTGTGTCCTTGATTTCAGAGCAATAGAGTTTAAAGGATAGAAGGAGGATACTGTTATGCAAGTATTGCAGACTGTCAAGGTTAATGAGCAAAGAGTCCTTCAAAGTAGAACAGACTTATAGAATGAATCAAGAGCTTAGTGAGCTCTGGTGCAACAAGGGGAATCATGGAAGGGGGTTTATCAGGTCCATTTTAGGGGTAAAACTTCAAGGGAATCAGATTGGAGATGCCAGTTGATTCCTTGGCTCTTATATACTATCATACTGTATGTACATATTTGTGTTGGATCTAGTGATACTGTCTGAGAAAGGCATATCAAGATAAGAAGGGCATGATATAACCACATGATAGTGGCAGAATGAAAGAGAGGCATAAAACATGTGATGTGCATGTGTGTGGTAGCATAGCCATGCACAGTACAGAGGTAAACTGTCAAGAATAAGGTTAAGTTTGATGGCATAAGGTTTGCCATGAGGCAAACATGTGTTTGTAAAATGAAGAAGGGTGTAAGATAAGTGAGGTCTTATAGAGATTTTTCTTATGGTTTGAAGTCTGAAGAGATTTGATAAGATCAAAGAAAAGAAAAATGACAAGTCCATGAAAAACAGTGTCCCTGTGGTGGAATCATAACAACTGGATGGAGTCTCCTTTAGCAAGAGTCAAGATGGGGGGTTTAGTGGGAAATACATAATGGAAGACTACAGCAGTGGTAGCTTCAGTTCAGAGAGCTTAACCTTTTGTTACACTTGGCCCTGGTAGGGATGGGTGTAGACCTGGTGAGGTCAAAGGTTCAAGTCACACAGGGCTTCTGGCGATAGAGACTTGCACAAGGACTTCTTGATAAGGTCAAGGGTTTGAGGTAAGGAGCTAAGAGCCCTTCAAAGTAGAACAGAGACTTATAGAAGCAAGAAGAGCAATAAGAATAAGATGTATTTCCAGATAGGTTAAGCCAGGGAACACATCAAGTATCTCAAGGATTTATATATCCAGGCCTGAAGTCCATGAGATAAGTGGAAGAGCAAGATGGAAGGGAGTAGAAGATAGTAGAAGGTATCAGTTATACAAGTTAGCAAATATGATGGAAGGTCATAGAAAAATCAATGAATAATCAAGAAAGTAATGAAAGGTTATGGAAGATATGAAGTAAGCAGGAATGAGTCAGGCAGGGTCTAAACAGTGAAATCATATGAAGATAGGGCAAGGCATAGGATGAAGTGAAAGAAAAGAATTGTAACATGCACTGGGTGCAATACTTATCTAGATTCAACATGGTCTGGTGTTACAAACCTGGACCTTCCATGGGAAAACCTGATGTACTCTTCAGATGAGAAGATCACACCAATGAAATAGAAGATGACAACAAAGGAATTATTGTCATCACTCCAGATAAGATTAGGATGACCATCTTGATTGCAGATGATGGAGATATTATAAAACAACAAATATTCAATGCCATTTGCCTATTGTCAGAAGGAGACATACAAAGGCTATGCAAGAAGAATGCCATATGTGAAGAACATGGTGGCATGTTATATGATTAATACAGCAGGCCCTATATTCCTGAAATTAATCTATTACAGATGGAAGTCATCTAAAAACATCATGACACCTCCATAGCCAGCCACCTATTGTGGTCCCATCACAGGGACTACACTCAATGGACTTGTCACTTTTTCTTTCTTTGATCTTATCTTATCTTTCAGCCTTCAAACCATGAGGAGAATCTCTATGAGATCTCACTTATCTCACACCCTTCACATTTTCACAAGATGTGTTTGCCTCATGGCAAACCTTATGCCATCAAACATAACTTTATCCTTGACAGGTCATTTCCATGCTGTGCATGGCTATGCTGCCACACATGCGCATCACACATGTTTATGCTTCTCTTCCATTCTGCCACTGCCATGTGGTTGCCTCATGCTCTTCCTATCTTGATATGCCTTTCTCAGACAGTATCAACAGATTTGATACAAACATGTACATATCATATGATAGTATATACATAAGAGCCAAGGAATCAACTGGCATTCCCAGTCTGATTATCTTGGAGTTTTCCCTCTAAAGCAGACTCAATCCCATTCCTTCACTTTCCAAGTGGTCCAAGCAGTCTTTTGAGATAACCTAGAGTGCTAGCCACTTTAGAACTGTTTCACCACCCTGGCTATGAGAAAACTTTAGATTTATTGCAGCACAACTACTACTGGCCTGGAATGGCCACAGAAGTAAAAGAATATGTTGCTAGATGCAACACATGCCAAAGATTCAAGAGATCTAATACAGCCCCAGCTGGCCTCCTTCACCCTCTCTCCACTCCAACATCAGGCCCATGGAAACATATCTCAGCTGATTTCATCACAGATCTTCCCCTTTTCCATGGTTACAACACAATCTTGACCATTGTTGATTGCTTCTCTAAGGAGATTGAATTAATTCCTTGTCAAAAAACATGTTCAGCTCTTGATACAGCAAAGTTATTCTTGAACAATGTGTGGAAACAACATGGACTCTCACATTCTATCACCTCAGACTGAGGGCTGCAGTTTGCTACA
Organism: Boletus rubescentipes; assembly: GCA_038092775.1. NCBI lineage: Eukaryota > Fungi > Basidiomycota > Agaricomycetes > Boletales > Boletaceae > Boletus > Boletus rubescentipes. The sequence continues at coordinate 37,112 of JBBPRA010000210.1, read as the reverse complement.
CAGGTTATGCAGGAAATTAACAAAGCCCTCAGCATTTCTGCTAAATTATCAACATCTTTCCACCCTTAGACAGATGGCCAGACAGAAATCATAAATAAAGAGGTTCAGAAGTTCCTTCAAATACATTGCTTTGAAAAACAAGATAAATGGGCAGACTGGCTTGTCATCATCCAGTTCTCAATAAACAGTAAAAAGCACATATCAACCAAGGTTGTGCCTTTTGAAGCAACAAAGTCTTATTATATACCTCACATGGGGATAGAACCTCTTGCTATGGATAAGGTGCCAGCTATCCAACAGTTCACATGCAATATGGAAGGTATGCTGGAAAGTGTGAGAAAAAACTTAGAGAAGGCAAAAGAGTGAATGAAGCTCAATGCTAATAAACACCACTTGGCATCATCAAATTATGAAATTGGCCAACAAGTCTGGCTCTCCACTGAGATGGTTGACATGCTCTTCTCAAAAACTTTCTAAAAGATGGGTAGGTCCATGTAAAATCATCAGCTTAACAGGACCCAATGCCATAAAACTCTAACTACTGAGATCTATGCAGATTCACCCAGTAGTCAATGTCTCATGGATTAAGCCATACCATGAATGCATGGAGGGAAAAACCTCATACCAACCAGGACTGGTGCACATGAGTGAAGACCAAGACAACAAATGCCAGGGGATGGATCACATTGTGGACTCTTGCTTAAAAAATAAAAAACTTGAATATGTTGTTCATTAAAAGGGCTATGACAACTCAGATTGTATATGGGAATCCAAATCAAATCTTGGCAATGCAAAAGCAGCTTTGCAAAATTTCCTTTGTTCCTATCCCTCCACTCCATGGACTCTTTCTATTGATCCAGCAGATTTCCTTCTGCTCTTCCAAAAGCAGCCAGAGCCATTTACTGAAGTACATCCTTACCACCTTCTATCTGATCACCTGGAAGTTGATCCATAGAGGGGGGTAGTGTTACAGTCCCATCATAGGGACATCACTTTTAATGAACTTATCAATTTTTCTCTTTTGATATTATCTGATCATTTCAGACTTCAAATCATGAGGAGAATCCTACAAGATCTCACTTATCTCATGCCCTTCACAATTTCACAAACACATGTTTGCCTCATGGCAAGCCTTATGCCACCAAACCTAACTTTATCTTTGACAGTTCATTTCCATGCTCATGGCTATGCTGCCACACACATGTGCATTACACATGTTCATGCTTCTCTTCCATTCTGCCACTGCCATGTGGTTGCCTCATGTTCTTATCTTGATATGTCTTTTATAGACAATATCAGTCAATCTGACATATACATGCACACACAGTATGATAGTATATAAGAGCCAAGGAATCAACTGGCATCTCCAGTCTAATTCTCTTAAAGTTTTCCTCTAAAGTAGACTCAATCCAACTCCTTCACTTTCTTAATGTGGTTTAAGTCATCTTCTGAGATAACCTAGAGTACTAGATGGTTTAGGGTTGTTTCATCCATCCTCTCACTTGAAGTCTCTCTTCATGACCTCCATATTTTATTCTCTGCTTTTAATCTGCCCCTCTAAAATCAAGGACATAACCTTGACAAGGGCACAACAGATAAGTCTGTACCACATCCTTACTAAGTCCCCTCCTTCATTATCCTCTATCAGACCTCCAGTCCATCTTCATGCTAATTCCTTCTCTACTCTCTGAACCTCCATTGGACTTGAGCCCAGAGGATCCAGACTTGATAGAAAGTGTCCATGAGATCATATTGTATAATAGTTAGTGAAGCAATATGAGTCTAGAATAATAAGGAGAAATATCATATACAGTAATTCACCATCATGTGAAACAGTATCATCACCCAAAACAATCACAATTTATGCATTCATGTTATACCTGAGTTACAGTTGGAGTAGTGTATATTATTGATCATGTATGTAGTTGTCATATCCCGAAATTCTCCTAGTACAACTCTGGCCCTCCAGGCCCAACTCCACTTAAATACATATGAACTCCAGTGTGTTCTTGTATAGTTCACAACTCTGGACTTCTGAACTTTACTTAGTGGTTTCTTCATTCCCTTGTTCCTCATATGTACTAGCTCTGAACCTGGTATATTTCCTGTGTCTCACTTAACAAGCACAGCTCCAGCTGTTTCTATCTCAGACTTCTTACTCATCTCCATTCCTCATTACTCAGCCTATGTCTCTCCTCATATATAAACTCCTAGATACTCTCTGTAATTCCTCAGTTTGAATATTAACTTAGTTTCTACTCTCCTCTGTTCTGAGTCCTGACGACTCAATCTTCCTTGCATTGATTAGCTTGTGCTAAGTCTCGCACACTTCTGACACACCTCTGACCCAGCTCTGAAATTTGGGACTAGAACTCTAGGCAGGGCACAGCACATATGCTGAAGCCAAATCCCACCACCGCCCATAACTCCAGAGTTCTGGAGTTAGTTCTGGAGTAGACCTGGACTTAACAGTAGTAAACTGTAACCATGTATACAGCACTGTTCATCCATTCATTCCTAAGTGATTGCTAAATAACTGTTAGAAATAGCACATTTTCATGTAATTTGAATGTATACTAGGCACACCTGGGCCATAGCAATTGATTATTCATGATATTTACTCAACTGTAATTAATTGCTGATAAAAGGAACACCATGCCAGTGATATGTTCAAGAGGCATAGATTTGATTTGTTTATCATATCTTATCAGTGGATACAGATCTTATTGTAGAATAATGGCAATCACCAGACCTTGTCAGTCTCAATTTTCAATACTATACAATGTGACATAATACATTCTACTTCAAATGGTTGGCCATGCATACCGTTATGCGAGTGTCACAGACGGTTGAGGAAAGAGAGCAAAGAGTCCTTCAAAGTAGGACGTAGACTTATAGAGGCAAGCAGAGGTAAAGGAGCAAAGAGTCCTTCAAAGTAGGATGTAGACTTGTAGAGATAATCGAGAGCTTGGTGAGCTCTGGTGCAACAAGGTGGACTAAGGGTGAAGGCGGGTTAGGCCTTGGAGCAAGTGACTCAAGACAGAAGAGATGCAATGCGTGTATTGCACAGATCAAGAGTACAGAATAAGTACAAGTACATGGACTTATATACTCCAGAAGAGATCTGCTGAGTAAGCAAAAGAACATAGTGGAACTAGGTAGAATGTTCCACTGAGTAAGAATAGAATATCATGGAATGTCATAGAAAAGAGGATGAGTAAGAGGGGTATGCAGCCGATACGAGAGAATTGGCTGGAGGAGTAAGTGTCCATGACTAAGAAGCAATAAGCAAAGGGTATCCCCTGTCCAGTAGTAATGCAAGGAACGGCGTAGGGGTTAGAGGGCGTGTATGGTGAATGTAAGGGGTCCCAGGATAAGAAGATAGTGATGATAAGCATAAGAAAGGGACCCTGGGAAAGGAGATGTGGCATGAAAGGACAAGATGAGGAAAAGAGCACAGCCCAAGAAGAGAATCACAACACATACTCAATCAGCAAAAAAAGCAACTGTAATCCAAGAAGCAAGAACAAGCCATTGCCAAAGCCATCAGGATTATCTATAAGAAGGAGACAAAACCAGAGGGGTGGAGACAAAATTGCTGAGAGATTTGTCAGATAGCCAAGAAAGAATGACAGCAGAAATCAGGCTATAGCAATGTAAAGGTTAGCCATGTTACCATGCAATAAAGGCTAAATGGAGGTTGGAGTTGTTAGCAATACAATCTGAAGCAGAATGCTTGGCTCACCTCCAAAGAAGAAGACCAAGTTGTCAATTTTTGCCCTGGACTGTAGAGCATGAGAGTTTCCCCTTGACCATCAATCACTTAAGCAACATGTTGTAAACAATGAAAATGGGTCAAGGAACCAAATTTCTGGACAATAATAATGACTGGAAATGAGTGGAATGTGAAGGACAACAACAAAAGATGAAGAACAAAGGACAATGAGTGATTAGTGCATACAGGTAAAAGATGTATTGCTGAATAAAATAATTTTATAGTCCAGGGAATACCCTAGACTTTCCATGGCAATTACTAATGTGAAATGGGGAGTGTCTAGAAAACAATGTCCCTGCAGTAGTTATGGAATGCATGCAGAAATGTCATACCAGAGACAGGATTGAAAGGGAAACAAAGGGAATGGTCAGGAATGTACAAAGAACAAGTGGGGATGTGTGGGAAGGATAATGTGATGGAATCTGAGTCTGGAAAAGCATGGGACAATGCGGATATGGTTACAGACTATGGTTTCCACTTCAGAAAAGCATAGGAAAGTTCTGAATATAATGCAGATCACAAGAAACATGGATGGGAAGGCTTGGACAACTCAAGGAAATGAAGGAATACTGGAATATCACCAAATACACCTGTAGGGTGTTGAATGGTGAGCCTAGCAATGACTAGGTGGGAATACTCTGGCACTTACCAAGTGTTGGAACTTGGGTTGAGCTCTTAAGGGTGATGGTACAGGTAGGAGAACAAGATGCATTAGGACTCTGATAGCTGAGTCCAAAACTTATAAGTACATGCAGTATTACCATATAAGGTAAAATACACTACAGTATGCTAACAAGGATAGTTGAGAGCTGCACTATGGCACTCATTCAACACTCCCCCATGCTAAGTAGCCTCCTGGAGGTGCATAAGTATCTAGAGAATGGCACTACTATGAGAGCAGCCTAATTGTGGCAACAGTTATAAAAGACAAGTCCCAATTGTGATCTGAACAGATCAAACTTGATCTGACCAAGGTTCTGCATAAGCATGTCAGCTGGGTTTTGAGCACCTTTAACAAAGAAGAGCTCTATGATCTTATCACTGACTAACTCCCAGATACTGTGCCATTTGATATCAATGTGTTTGCTTCTGGCTTCACATTTGCAGATATAAATAGGACATTGTTGGGGGCCCTCATGAATAGAAAGTTTGACTCATTTCCAGGGGCCACTGTTACAATTCTCTTCCTGGGTAGCACTCTTTTCCTCGTCACTTCTTTTCGTGCCATGTCTCCTTTCCCAGGGTCCCTTTCTTATGCTTACCATCACTATCTTCTTATCCTGGGACCCCTCACATTCACTGTATGCGCTCTCTAACCCCTACACTGTTCCTAGTATTATTACCAGACAGGGGATACTCTTTGCTTATCTCTTCTTAGTCATGGACGATTACTCCTCCAGCTGATTCTCTTGTATTGGTTGCATATTCCCCTTACTCATTCTCCTTTCCATGATATTCCATGACATTCTGTTCTTACTCAGTGGAACGTTCTACCTTGTTCCACCATGTTCTTTTGCTTACTCAGCAGATCTCTTCTGGAGTATATAAGTCCATGTACTTGTACTTATTCTGTACTCTTGATCTGTGCAATACACGCATTGCATCTTTTCTGTCTTGAGTCACTTGCTCCAAGGCCTAACCCATCTTTGCCCTCAGTCCACCTTGTCTCACCAGAGCTTGCCAAGCTCTTGATTATCTCTACAAGTCTACATCCTACTTTGAAGGACTCTTTGCTCTTTTACCTCTGCTTGTCTCTACAAGTCTACGTCCTACTTTGAAGAACTCTTTGCTCTCTTTCCCCGACCGTCAGTGATACTCACATAACAGCCACACCAATATACACCATATATATGTAGTCAATACAATCCAAACAATGTGTGTGGAGGCACCTGAATCAAGGATCCAGAACATCCCTCCATCATCCTCATGCTTATATACACACTCTTTGCTATGGTTCATGCGATCAGAACAGGAACAAGCAATGTTCACATTCACAAAATCTGATACAGTGGGTTTATAACTATGAGCTACTTGACCATCACACATGTAGGCAGAGAGAGCAGAACATGAGCATTGAGGTACAATAGATGCAAAAGGTGCTGACCTTATCATGACCAGCCAAGGGCCTCCAAGCCAGCAACCTCAGTGATATTTCCATCAACTGACCTGTAGATGTCTATGAAGTTATCTTCTGACCAGTGGTCAGCAGGAGGGGCCTCTATGGCACACTTGCAAGATCTACACAAGCCACAAGTCCTCTTGCACTTAGCAGGAGGGGCCTGAGTCACTTTCCCATCATCAGATGGTGTTACAAACGCTACATTTTGCCACATTTTTACTACACTTCTTATGCTTACCCCTTTTTAACTTAGTTGTTTTTTCTCTTCAAACCGCTCTAAAGGAGCACCTTATGTCTAAACACAGCTTTGTGTTTCCATGCTGTGCATGACTCATTTACATTGACTCACTGGCTAAATCTTTTTGCTATCTATGCACAATCCTCTTAATTTCCACCTTGCTTCCATTTCATGGCTGTGTCTGACCCTTATCTTTGACTCAGAGTGACTCATATTACTACTGGTCCTATAGCAATTTCCCCTCTTATCTCTACACTTTGCTGGACCAGTAGCAATAGTCACTCTTATCTTTGATTGGAGATCTAGTGTACACATGTACAAACATTGTAGTAGTATATGAAGGCCAAAGTTGCTGCCAGAGAACTCCAGTCAAGTTCTTTTGGTCTTTCCCCTGCAAGCCAGTGCAGTGGATACCCCAAGCAAGATAGACTTGACCCCTACACTCTTAACTCTTTTACCTTGTCTATGGCCCTTCAGTGGGTAGTGGCAAGTGTTACTTCTTCCTACACTTTCCCTCGCTAAGATCAGTAATGCAGTCCTTTATTAGATAGCTTGCTCAGTTGCTTCAGATGGGAGTTCCTCAATGTAGATGGAGGTAGAGGCAGCATCAGTCATAATCATGTCAAGCAAAGTGAGTGATGATGGGTCAGCTGGTGGATATCCAAATGGCTCAAGGTCATGGCTATTATCCATGAGGGATAAGGTAGTCTTACTGATGGGAGTGGAGATGCACACATCCAAGGCATGAATGAACTTGCAGGAGGGGGCTATTCCAAGCCTATCAGTGAGGGAAAAAGCTTCTTTGATGTAAGGATCAAAGGCAGGTCCTCCTTGGTGATCATAGTAGGGAAGAATGCAGCAGAGGTGATATGGGCATGGTCTTGTGACTTGCTCTTATCCTTCTTGCCATGGCATGACTTCTTCTTCTCAGCACCTGCATCAGCACTCTGCTGGGGCTGTTGCCCTTGTGGCTGCTTCTGCTGCTGCTGGAACAAAGGGTTCTGCTGTCCCTTGTGCTTAATGGCACTGATCTTGTTTGCCTGCACCTGCTGTTTCCTCTTACTAGTGAGGTGGTGCTGGTCCCATGACAGGACAGTGGCCTTGAAGCTCTCAGGAATGGATGGGTCCTTTGGCTTGCCACTGCTGTCCTTGACTTGTGTGAACATCCGAGTGATAATGTCCATAGATGGTGGCAGCTTTGCCAGCAACATCATGGCCTGACATTTCTTACTGAACTTGTAGCCAGTGGCCTTGAGCCACATGAACAGTGTCTCTGCCTTGCTAAAGGCAGGTAAGGGATGGAATGAGTCTGGAATGTGCAGGTCAAGCAGCTCCTTGAAGAGCATATAGGCTGCTGTAATCCTGATAGTGGCAAACTCATCATCAAGGGCCTTCAACAGCTCTGCAGCCAGCACCTTGCCTTCAAAATGTTGGTGGAGGGCATCTGACAGATGCATGTTTACAGACCTAAAAATGGAGTTATTTGCCTTAGTCCATCCAATATAGTGTGCCATCTGAGCATCGGTGGACTTGAAATTGATGGAGTCAGGCTTAGTGATCTCCATGACCCAGGTGTGGCCAGTAGACTGCAAGTAAGCCTTCATGGCTGGTCTCCATGACACATAGTTTGTGCCAGTAAGGATGGATATGGGAGTTGGTGGTGACCTTAGAGGTAGACATGGTATGAGATATGTATCTGGAGATGCAATAGTATTAGCGTGCAACATCTGAGCATAGATTCAGTACCATCAGCAGCAGTGCTACAGTGCTGGTGACAGTGACAACCACTTTGCCCATAAGATAGAGCATGGTGTGCACAGCACAAATGAATGTGCCAGCACTGCCATGTGCCAGGCAGCAAGTGGATTCATCCCCAGAGGGGTGCTCAACCACTGTGTGCTTAGCAGGGTTCATAACCTATTGAATGGTGAGCCTAGCAATGACTAGGTACATAGGAATACTCTGGCACTTACAAAGTGTTGGAACTTGGGTTGAGCTCTTAAAGGTGATGGTAAAGGTAGAAGAACAAGATGTATTAAGACTCTGACAGCTGAGTCTGAAACTTATAAGTAAACATGGTATTACCATATATATAAGGTAAACTACACTGCAGTACACTAACAAGGGTAGTTGAGAGCTGCACTATGGCACTCATTCAACATAGGGAACTATGGTTTCCTACAATGTTGATACACTCTTACATGCAAAAGAAAGGAAGGACTTTCCACCAACCAGGATGGGGAAGAATTGGCTGGATCACTTTGTCCAGCAGCACCATGCAAGAATTCAACAACTGTGGAGTTCTTCACTTGAGCCTGCTCATGGATGGGCTGTCAATGAGCATACCAACAGTGCCTGGTTCAACTTACCTGGCAACACCATCCAAACACACAAAATTGAGTGCAACTGCATCTGGGCAGCCAATGAAACTGGTTTCCAGCCTGGCAGAGGTCTGAGTTGGCAAGTTATTGGTGCTGCCAAAAACAAGTTCAGCATCAGCAATGTGATGGAAACCAAGAAAACATCACTGTGGTGGTTACAATCTGTGCTGATGGTGAGGAGATCCCTCTGGCCATGATCTATAAGGGAAAGAGTTTCAACACTTCATGGCATCAAGTGAAACAATCCAATAAGCAATCAATGCCTTAGGCTATCTCAGAAGATGGCTTGGACTACTGATGAATGGAGGAGTTGAACAAGTCTGCTTTAAAGGGTGAAATCTCTAAGAGAATTAGACTGGGGATGCCAGTCGATTCCTTGGTTCTTATATACTATCATACTGTATGTACATGTTTGTACCAAATCCATTGATACTATCTGAGAAAGGCAGATCAAGATAAGAGAAATATGAGGCAACCACATGGTAGAGGCAGAATGGAAGGGAAGCATGGACATGTGTGATGTGCATGTATGTGGCGGTATAGCCATGCACAGCACAGAAATTAACTGTCAAGAATAAAGTTAAGTTTGATGGCATAAGGTTTGCCATGAGGCAAGTGTGTGTTGTGAAAATGTGAAGGGCATGAGATAAGTGAGATCTCATAGAGATTCTCCTCATGGTTCGAAGTCTGAAACAATAAGACAAGTTCATTGCAAAAATATAGTCCCTGAGATGGAACTGTAATATCAAGGAAATGACATAAAGACATCATTGTCAAGTCTGGGTCCTCTGGGCTCAAGTCTGATGGAGGTCCAGAGAGTAGAAGGTTAGTATGAAGTGGACCAGAGGTCTGATGGAGGATAACAGAGGAGGGGACTTAGTAAGGACTTCATGCAGACTTATGTGTTGTGCCCTTGCTGATATTATGGTCCCACTCACTGGGACTACATTCCAACAGACTTAGTCAACTTTTCTCTTTTCTTTATCTTATCTGATCATTTCAGACTTTGAACTGTGAGGAGGCTCCCTATGGGAACTCACTTATCTCACACCCTTCACCATTTCTTTGCCTCATGGCAAACCTTGTTTCACTAAAACCTAACCTTATTCTTGGCAGTTCATTTCCATGCTGTGCATGGCTATGCTGCCACACACATGTGGTTTCCTCATGATCATGCTTCTCTTCCATTCTGCCACTGTCATGCAGTAGCATCATGTCTTTCATCTCCACTATGCTTGCCCTAGATCATATTGGTAGATTTCATACAAACATGTACATACTCCATGCCAGTATATAAGCCCAAGGAATCAACTGGCAACACCAGTCTAATTCTCTTGGAGTTTCATCCTCCAAAGTGGACTCGTTCAACTCTTCAACCTTTGTTAGTGGTTTACGCTTTTTATTGGGTTGTTTCACATGTCCTTGATTTTGGATCAACAGAGGTTAGGAGATAGGAGGAGAGGATGGAGATCATGAAGGGGAACTTCAAGCAAGAGGATGGGAGACTTAGTTGATATATGAACTGAGGGGCATAGGTAAAATACAGGAGATTATATACTACAAGTCCAGATTGGAGATTGGACTTAGGAATGGAGGAACATGTGCAAAGGCACGAAGATCATATGGAAAACAGAAAGTATCATGTGGAACAGAATTGTGGCTGAATGAGGACAAGTGGAGTAATGTGAATACAATGATAGGGTCAGTGGAAGGAATGAAGGGTTGAGAAGAAGCACAAGGAAATAAACTTTAATTAGAATGGAGGCTATGTATGGAGGTCCAATGTGGAGAAGACTCAACTCCATGGCAAAGTCCTAGAGGTGAACAAGGGCATACTGGAGATGATGCCAGAGATGACCAGAGGAGGTGGATAGGGGTTGGAATGGATATGACAATCATACATTGAGCAAACCAGCTGAATAAAATATAATAGATTTAATCATCTACAGTATTATTCACTTGGAGAAAGGATGGACTGAGAAAGTAATCAGCCATATGTGAATTGAAGACTTCAATAAAAAAACCTATGCTAAAGCAAATGGATGTACCTGGCTGCTCCTTTTGACAGACACAACTCACACTATACCACGACTTGATGTTGTTATCTTTGGGCCACTGAAGCAATTATGGACACAAGAATGGAATAAATTTGAATTGGAGACAGGACAAAAGATTACCAAGACAAACTTTATTTTGGTCTATCTTTGTACACATTATAGAGCACTGACAATCAGCACCATTCAAGCTGCATTTCATGTCACTGGGGTTTGGCCATTCAATCCAAGTGTTATATCTGAGATCAGATGGCACCAAGTTTCAAAACTTCACTTGAAGGTCATACATATGCCATCACCACAGCCTAGTCCAGTCTGAGCTATTTCCACATCAATCTGTCAGTACAGAAAGGAGCAGACACTCTCAGAATTACCACAGGAACCTCTGGAACAATAGACCTCCCTTTAGATCTCTGCAAGAGATACCTTCAAAACACTAGCAAAGACATCAGCTGCCTTTCTCATCCAAGAAACCCAGCTTACCTTCAATGATGATTTGCTGGATTTCATTCAAATACTGGTGATGCCAACATAGCAATGCTATATTACATAAATAGGGTTGCTGAAACTCTGATAAAGAAATTCTATCAAGGGGCTCTCCATCAGTCATACATTATTCCCATAAAGAGGCAATGAAAGCCAATCTGATCTGGGCATAATCAGCTATGGTGTTGCAATCAATCTACTGTACTTGGGTAAGGGGTGAGTTAGCTGCACAGAAGGAAAAGGAGCATATCAGAAGGGTAAAGAAAGCAAGGCTGATAAGAGATGGAATGCTAAAGTACTTGTTTGGTGATGAGTTCTATCACTGCATGGTGAAGAATGAGAACAAGTTGATGGAGGCAGAAAAAAGTTGGGAGGAACAGCAAAACAAATGTGATGAATGAGCAGAAGCACTTTTCATATGGTGACAGATAGAGGCATCAAATCTTGAGAGGAACAACAGTCAAAGGTGCACAAACCAGAAGGCTGTTGCTGAGTGGGAGAGAAAACAGGATTCAGCAAAGGCTAAGGAGTGCAAGTTAGTTGGAAACAGCCAGTTCTGAGAAAACTTGAGGCACCATTACCACAGCCAGTCTTCAATGAAGATGGGGATGGTGGAGGCAATGAGAAGGAGAGCAGGAGTGAGCTTGACAACTGATAATCTGCTGATCAGATCACTTATGCATAGTGATAATTACATAAGCTGGTGATATACTACAGTACTTTCAGACTGGTTCAGGTGACAGTGGATGAGTGATAACACCTGGTAACAAAGTCATACATTTGCTCAACATAGATTGCCTTGATATTTTTTAAACATACTCTTTGTTAAACTGACAGATGAACAACTTGATCTACTTTTTTGTGTCATGCTATAGCAGGAATTGCATAAAATTTACTGTTTCAAGTGATGGTGGATCACTGTACCATGAGAATGGTGTAATATGGTGTAATATGTATGACATCATAGATAAGAAGAAAAAAAGTCAAGAATAATAGACAAAAGATGGCACAAAATGATACCAAAATGATGTAACTCAGTAATATAAGTCATGCCTAGTGTAGGAATGAGCCACACTGCTAGTTAGATTAGCATAGCCTCATCCTTATAGTACTTTTTAGTCTCCTAACCAAACTCTAAGTGATCAACAAACACTTACATATAGTCGCTTAAACAATGTCCCAATGTTTGCATGTTTTGCACTAAACTCAATACTCTATGATAGGACCCTAACCCCATCCAAATCTATGAGTGTATGAAATAAAGTACTCACTCATGGCTGTCTAGCAATCCAAGAATCAAAGAATTTGGTTAGGATCTGGTTAAATGGCAGCCATACCAAAATGACAACTCATTGGGACAGTTTTTTGACTTTGTATGATTTGGGCTGGTATGACCTCCCTTAGCCTTGATTATTGCTTGAATCCTGCTAGGCATGCTTTATATTCATATTTGACACTCTTATAGGATACTGCCTCACTCTATATCCATTCTATCTTATAATTGATAAGCCCCTATACAAGCCCTTCTATACTCTAAAAGGCAGATTTTAAAACTATTCCAGGTATATGCAATGGAGTTAAGGAGGCATACCAACCCAAATGCTTGATTACTTACTCCTTAATTAGTTCTGTGCTCTTTTGAAGGTCTACTTAGGGTTATTATTATACTATAAAATAATTGCATCTTGAGAATATTAGATTTTTTATGCTTTTGAGAAGCTCTACCTCCAAGATGATTACCAATGATTCATTATCCATCCCTCCTTCAATAACACTTGAAATATTCGCTTCATTCCACCCCATATAGTCCTATATTATCACTAAAAACTTGACTATATATCTTTAATCTATTTGAAAGGCAGCCTCCTCCAATGCTATATTTTTCCATGTGGACAACTCTTGGTTTGACCCAGGTTGACTAGTTTTAATCTCATTTGATCAAATAACACCACACAATCCAATCCTGGTACTTGAAAGCAAAGATCAATCTCCTTTTGTTATAAATAGTAGAGAGAAGAGATTTTTATATCTTGACTATAGCCTTGAATGAGGCCTCCTGAAGGGTATATCTTATTGGCTGTGAGCAGACAGGAGAATTGATAGCTTAAACCATATTATTGGCCTTGCTAGTAATATGCTGTATTCTTATTGATTACATAATATTGACATTATACATCCACTACCCAAGGTATGTAACCCTCTTATAGCATTCCAGGGTCTAATATCTATAATATTATGTTCCAAGTGCCAGCAGCAAGTGTCCACCCATGTGACCTGTGAGCACATGCCCTCATTACATCTGCCTTGCTGATTCCTGCATTGAGAACAATTGATTGGAGCTGCTCCTCTTTATCCATTCTCTCTCCTGTCTGATTCATCTATGTTTTCCTCTCTCACATGTGACTGCACAACTGTTTCCAGGGTTGAGGCTGTTGTTTGCAATTGGAATAGATGGTCTTTTCTTGATAGCACCACTGAAAATATTGCCACTATCACCCTCTTCTGCCTCTTCACTCTGTCAAAGGGGATGGGCCAATCAAGGGGTGCTCCTCTTTGATCTCATGGACATCATCCTGCTCTTTCAGAACTCTTTTCTTTTCCTGTTCTCTTGCTCATATCATGGCAACCACTTGCAACATTCACAGTATCATTGGTATCCAAAATGGGTGCTCTTTCCTCTACAGCACAGGCAAGATTTACTGGAAATACAACAGTTTCCTACCTTTGAGTATTGGTGACTTGCCTGTTCAGTTTTTGACTTTCAGAGGTGGTGGAACTACACCTCTTGATGATGGAGTGTGTTGTAGAGTTGCTCATGTCATTGCTCAGAGACAGTGGTGCAAGTGTGGACACCAGTGAGCTGGACCTTCAACTCTTTGCAATTGGTGCATGTTTTTCTCTCTTCATCTTTTCTTTCATCAGGCTCATATTTTTGTACTTTCCAGGATTTTACTCCCATGCCTTCACTTTCTTCCAACACAGATGTGGATTCTTCCTTTCCACCCCCAGTGTTCATTGTCACTAGCAAGGTAGCTTGCTCCAATCTGGACATTGACCATAATTGAGCATTTAATGTTGACATTGCATGATATGGAGCAACTGCACAACAACTCATCCATCTTTATTGCTTCTATCCAATGGTGAATGCTCACTTCAACAAAACTCCATTGCCAAACATCAGAAAACATGTGGTCATGTATGGTTGCCTGAATGGGTTTGTGGCAGGATGTGCTCTCATGCATTGTTGACATTGCATTGAATTCCACCAATCTTGGAGATCTTACTATTGATGCTCCTTCATCAATGAAACTGGGGGGGTTTGATTGGAAAGGGAAAAAAGGGAACAAGGGAAAACCAGTGAGAGTGACAGAAGATTCAGATGCTGAACAGGAAAGGCCTTTACAACCAGTGGCATTTACTTCATCACAGACATGAGATGTGGTTTAGGGCAACCTGTGGCTTCCATTTTGTCACACATGAGATGCAATCTAGGAGTGATGTAAAGCCGTGTTGTAATTGTACTTGTGTTTCTTTACATGGCTATTATCTGCTTCCCTTCAAGTTTCTGCATTGAGTTGTACCCATGCCATTATTACTCAAGCAAGGATTATCAACAACAACATCACCATCATGATGAAGTATGAGAATCAGCTCAGAGGATAACCACGATCCATTTTCCTTAAGTGCAGCACATTGATTCATCATCCATTAGCAACCAGAACATCTGCCTTCATGTTTCCTCACACTGACATTGAATGGGGCTTAATACCAGTTCCAGATGTCCCTCAGCCACAAATGAATTGGTACCATTCTCAACTGCTTGCCAATAATGACAAACAATTCTCTATTTTCAAATGTTTGTGCTGTGAATTCTTAGTGGACATATACTCACATGCTGAAGAAGAACACCTTGCTTATATCAATCAGAAGTGCAGGCATTGAGTAGAGGAAGTGTGCTAGTACAACAAAGTTGAAGAAGATGAACAAGTGGATCCCACTATCAAGCTACCTGCCAGCTTTGTAGGGTCACATGCTTGAATATCTGAGCAGACAGCAGATGTAATGGCACTTAGTAAAAAATTCAGAGCTCCAACTTTTTTTTGCACCATGACTTTCAATCCTGACTGGTCTGAAGTGCAGTGTGTCCTTCATTCTGGACAAACAGCATCTGTATCATTGTTGCCTGTGTCTTTAAATCATGATTGCTCAAGGTTCTTTCAACTCTATGTACTTCCTTTGATCATATTCTATATCTCATTCAAGTCATTGAATTTCAGAAAAGAGGATTTCCCTATGCACATATTAGCTTTAAGGTCATCCTGAAACAACCCAATAAGCATACAATGCCTAAGGCTATCTCAGGAGATGGCTTATACTACTAATGAGTGGATGAGTTGATTGAGTCCACTTTAGAGGGTGAAACTCCAAGAGAATCAGACTGGGGATGCCAGTCAATTCCTTGGCTCTTATATACTATCATAATGTGTATACATGTTTGTACTGAATCTATCAATACTATCTGAGAAAGGCATATTAGAATAAGAGCATGAGGCAACCACATGGTAGTGGTAGAATGGAAGAGATGCATAAACATGTGTGATGCACATGTGTGTGGCAGTGTAGCCATGCACAGCACCGAAATGAACTATCAAGAATAAGGTTAAGTTGAATAGCATAAGGTTTGCTATAGGCAAATATATGTTGTGAGAGTGTGAAGGGCATGAGATAAGTGAGTTCTCATAGAGAATCTCCTCACAGTTCAAAGTCTGAAATGATAAGATTAGATCACAAGAGGGAAAAATGACAAGTCCATTGAAAAGTGTAGTCCCTGGGGTGGGACTGTAACACATCCTCACCACCATTTTCACTACAGTTATGATTAACCAATTTTGCAATACAGGTTGAGCCTGAACCTCCTTTCAAGACCATTGCTTCAGTCATTAGCACAGAACTTTACCATGACAACCCTGCATTATGAGAGAAGGTCCAGAAATACATGATGCATCACACCAATCATCTCTCTCATCTGGGCAGCAGATGTAGCAAACATGGACACTGCATCTATGGCTTGCCACACCCCACTCAACCAACTACAACCATTGATGAATTTGGTTATGTACAATGATAATGTCATGAAGCTAAAGAGCTTGGGTAGTCCCACATTGTCCTGCACTCCTCAATCTTGCAAACTGTCACTTCCACTTTGAGGTCATATTCATGGCAAAAGTGTTCAGTTATCTTTGCAAGTACCTGTATAAAGGTCCAGATTTCTGCTGGGCAACAAGCCTAAGTCTCCCCAATATCCACCTCCATTCAACAAAATAAATAACTATTAGAAAGCATGCTATCTATCAACTCCAGAGACCATGTGGAGAATTCTTGGATTCAACATCACTTAAAAAGAGTCTTCTGTTGACAGTTTGCCCATCCATTTACCAGGGAAAAACACACCTCAATTCCATCAGTGTGACAGTATTTGCTCCTCCACCCCTCTTCTTGATTATTACTTCCTATACCATGGTACTCTTGCCCACCTTCAATATCAAGAATACTTTGAAGAATACATTCTGTATCCATATCATGCTGACCAACCACTTACAGACTGATATCTTCTTGAAAAATGACAGGCAGGTGTCACACAAAAAATAGCATCCCAATGAGTTATACATGAAAAAATCATACACATCAACACCATTCTTCCCAACTGTGGGGAAGTGTTCTATGTCCATGCACTTCTTCTCCACCACCCTGCAATTTCCAGGATCTCTGCACTATCAATGGCATCCTCTTCACTGGCATATCCTTTCATGAAGCGACAAATAAATGTGATCTCTTTACTGATGAACACAAAGGACAGTTCACAATTCAGGATGCTGTCAACAATCAACAGTCACCCAAACAACTGCACTTCCTATTTTTCCTCATTGTTCTCAAAGGTTGTCCTGCAATGCCCCTCTGGATAGAATATCACCATTAAATGAGTCTCAACTACATTCTATAGCTGTAAAATGAGAAGGTGGGTTACAAACATGCCCTTGACAAAGTGGCACATTACCTTGCTCTATCTGATTGTAGAATGCAAGACTATGGATTACCAACTTCCCCTTATCACATGAAAGAAGTGGAAGACAAAATCAGCTATCTTCACCTGTTACGGTCCCACTTACTGGAACTACATTTCAACAGACTTGGCCAATTTTTCTCTTTTCTTTATCTTATCTGATCATTTCAGACTTCGAACCATGAGGAGATTCCCTATGGGAACTCACTTATCTCACACCCTTTGCCATTTTACAAACACATGTTTGCTGCTACAGTCCCACTCACTGGGACTACATTCCAATGGACTTAGTCAATTTTTCTCTTTTCTTTATCTTATCTGATCCTTTCAGACTTCAAACTGTGAGGAGACTCCCTACAGGAACTCACTTATCTCATACCCTTCACCACTTCACAAACACGTGCTTGCCTCATGGTGAACCTTGTTTCATTAAACCTAACTTTATTCTTGACAAGTTCATTTCCATGCTGTGCATGGCTATGCTGCCACACACATGCCTTTCCCTCATGTTCATACTTCTCTTCCATTCTGCCACTGCCATGTGGCCACATCATGTTATTAATCTCCACTATGCCTGCCTTGACAGTATCAGTAGATCTGATACAAACATGTACATACTTTATGATAGTATATAAAGGCCAAGGAATCGACTGGCAACCCCAGTCTGATTCTCTTGGAGTTTCACCTTCAAAGTGGACTTGATCTGACTCCTTCACTTGTTAGTGGTTTATGCAGTCTAGTGGATGATGTTACAATTCTCTTTCTGGGTAGCACTCTTTTCCTTGTTTCTTCATTTCATGCTACATCTCCCTTCCTGGGGTCCCTTTCTTATGCCTATGATCACTATCTTCTTATCTTGGGACCTCTCACATTCACCATACACGCCCTCTAACCCCTATGCCATTCCTTGTATTACTGCCAGACAGGGATATTCTTTGCTTCTCTCTTCTTAGTCATGGACACTTACTCCTCTAGCCAATTCTCTCGCATTGGCTACGTATTCCTCTTACTCATCTTCCTTTCCATGATATTCCATGACGTTCTACTCTTACTCAGTGGAACATTCTACCTAGTTCTGCAGTATTCTTTTGCTTATTCAGCAGATCTCTTCCTGAGTATATAAGTCCATGTACTTGTACTTATTCTCTACTCTTGATCTGTGCAATACACACATTGTACCTCCCTTGCCTAGAGTCACTCACTCCAAGGCCTAACCTGCCTTTGCCCTTAGTCAACCTTGTCGCACCAGAGCTTGCCAAGCTCTTGATTACCTCTATAAGTCTATGTCCTACTTTGAAGGGCTCTTTGCTCCTTCACCTCAACCATCTGCAACGCTCACATAACAGATGACCTAAGGCAATTGACTTGCTTTTTGGATTGTTTCATTAGGATCAGACTACAACACTCACCTTAGCTTATTCACCTTACCCACCTGTGTATGCATACATGCGAATGCATAGCAAATTCCTCTGAAGTTGCAACTAGAGGCACTCACAGACAAGTGCACCTCAGTGCCCATCACTTTTCACAAGACTTTCCATGCTTTTGCCAGCACCATCCCCAACATGACCAGGGAAAGTCTCAACCATCCCTATGTAGCAAGGGTCAAGCTTACTCACAGGACCCCACCACCCATGAGAGAGCACTGGAAAGAGGTAGTACAGGAGCCAGCAGTGGTAGGATCAGTTCCTCTGGGCCCAGAGTGTGAAGAAGCTGATGCTTCTCTCTCCCACACCACCAGATTCCTTTGTTGTTTGGAAGAAGATTTATTTCCTATCCATTTTGACTTTACAGTAGACTCAGATGGAGACTACTTACATCCACACAGCCCGTCCCAAACCATCACCCACACCCTCCAATTGGGTGACCAACAGCCCTCCTTCACCCCCATCACCCAGGTCTCAGCTCTCCCAGAAGAGAGAGACCCAAACAATGACACACCTGCTCCAGGCCCACCAGCACCCACCTTATTACCCAGCCAGCGACTCCTCCATGAGCCAAGCCTAGACCAGTGGTTGAAACAAGACCTTCATCCAGAGCCAGTAGTGTTAAGGCCCTTTGACGATACAGGGTGTATTTTGGGAAAATACAAAAGGCAGAGAGAGGAACCAGAGCAGGAGGAAGCTCCAAAAAAGAAGAGGACTCGTAAGCAGTATACATAAGTGTGAGATCCATCGACAGGAAGACAATAGCCCCACCCCCGTTATTAGTAACAATGACTACATCCTTGGGCATCTTTAAAGACACCACACAAATACATTTTTTTTTTTGTACCTCTAGTTTTATTTCAAATTTTCTTTACACCAATATAACATCTCTTCCCACTTCTCTTGCCGTGGCCCTGACCACAATTTCAACTAGGATGGGGGAAGACCCTGCAGTAACAAATATTTTTATGGAGCTTTGGCTCTATCTTGAAAATAATAAAGACCAGTAGGATGCAGCCAACACCAAGAATGTTCAGCTGGAAGCTGAACTTAATCAAGTTACAAATGAGCTGAACACAGTCAGCCAGAGTTTGGCAATGGCCCTGGCAAGGCCAGCATCATTAAACCCACTTGGTGGGCAGCAAACCCCAAGATCTTTGCAGACCCCAGAACATATGACAGCTCCAGGGGAAAGAAGTTTGAAGAGTGGTGGACACATGTTTGCGCATGACAAGACAAGAACTCCACTGCTCTCGCAGGGGTAGCTGGTATCTGCACCATGCTGTCCAGAATGGTAGGTGGAGATACCAGTACTTTTGCATGTGCTCAGCTAAACAAAATGATTGGAGGAAAAAGTGGACCTGGCAGAAGTTCACCGCCCTGGTTGAAGGAAATTTCTGGTCTACAAATGAGAAAGACTGGAACAGGAAAGCTTTGTCATCCCTGAGGCAAGGGTTCTGTTACAGTCCCACTCACTGGAATTACATCTCAACAGACTTAGCCAATTTTTCTCTTTTCTTTATCTTATCTGATCACTTCAGACTTCAAACCATGAGGAGATTCCCTACAGGAACTCACTTATCTCACACCCTTCATCATTTCACAAACATGTGTTTGCCTCATGATGAACCTTGTTTCATTAAATCTAACTTTATTCTTGACAGTTCATTTCTGTGCTATGCATGGCTATGCTGCCACACACATGTGGTTTGCTCATGATCATGCTTCTCTTCCATTCTGCCACCACCATGCAGTTGCATTATGTTATTCATTTCCACTATGCCTGCCCTAGAATATATTGGTAGATCTGATACAAACATGTACATACTCTATGCCAGTATACAAGTCCAAGGAATTGACTGGCAACCCCAGTCTGATTCTCTTGGAGTTTCACCCTCTAAAGCAGACTCATTCAACTCATCCCCTCCTTAGTGGTTTACGCCGTCTAGTGAATAACCTAAGGCATTGACTTGCATTATTGGGTTGTTTCAGGTCCACTCCAATGAACACGTTTATTATCAAGTTCAACACATTCCAAGCACTTGCCAAGTACCCAGAGGATTGGTTGATTGAGCTGCTGGAGCAAAATGCTGATTGGCAAATCATCAAAAGGTTAATTTTGGAAAAAGGCCACTACATGTTAGTGGTGGACTTTAAGAAAGACCTGAAGCAGGCAGGGAGCAGAAAGCAGCTCCTAAATCAGGAATGGCAGAAAGGGCCAAGACAAAGGACCCTAATGCCATGGATATTGATGCCACCCAGAGCAGCAACAACAAGTGTTTCAACTGCGGCAGAGAGCACTTTGCCAAAGAATGCAAAAAACCAAAGCTGCAGTACAGCAAGTGCAAGTTCCTCAGCAGCAGTCATAAGAAGGACTGCTCCTGTCAGGGCAAGGGCAGCTGTCAGGCTCATAGCACCAAGACAGAAGAAGGTGCAACATCCTGGGATGAGGCTAAAAGCACTGAAAATAAAAAAGAAGACAAGGGCAAGGGCTGAGACTGGTCCAAGTCCATCCAAGGAATGTCTTTGGACGAGGCATGAGCCTGGTTCAAAGATTATGAAACCCTGGCTGCAAAGTCAGAAAAAGCCTAGGCTCAAGGCACCAATCTGGGTGTGCTAACAGCCATAACAGGTATGACATCCTGTCCATGGAAGAAATTGAAGAAAGCAAGGATTTCACAGATTATAAAATAATTTCTAATTCAACCTTGCCATCAGAGGGGTCCCCTAGTGGGCTTGCCAGGGACGTTAAACCTGGGCTTAATTCCTCTAATTAAAACAACAAAAATATTACAAAGGAAGAAATGCCAGAAGATGCATTCATGTGCAGTGTCAGACCCACACGAGAAATATGTCTATCTATTCAGATCACACTGGCTAGTAGCCAAAATGATTTCACCAAGCTTGACACGCTCCTAGACTTGGGTGCAAATGCTATCTTTATTGACAAAACATGGGCTGAAAAGCACAAGATGCCACTTATGCCCTTATGAAACCCAATTCCTGTGTATAACGTAGATGGAACATGGAACTCTGCTGGAAGTATTACCCACATAGTGGAGCTGGTTGTCAAATTCCAAGGACATTGTGAGAAGATCACAGCAGAAGTAATGGACCTGGGAAAGAACTCATTTATCCTGGGATTCTCTTGGCTTCAGTGCCACAATCCAGATATCAACTGGACCAAGGGGACGGTAAAGATGACACACTGCCTGCGACACTGCCACATGCTTCAACCCAAGTCAGCTTTCCTAGCTTCTCTCAAGAAAGAGGAGTATGGCATTCAGTACCAAGTTCACAAGACAATATGTGTGCTCAAAGCACAACAGGAAATACCAAAAGAAAAGACCCCTAAAGAGCTAGTCCCTAAGGAGTATCACAAATTCCTTAAAGTATTTTTGAAAAAGGAATCCAAGCAAATGCCACTTCAGAAACCATGGGACCACACAATTGATCTCAAGGACACATTTAAGCCAAAGAAAGGCCACATCATCCCTCTATTGCCAGCAGAGCAAGAGGAGGTTACGGTGTTGCTTGATGACCAATTAAAGAAGGGGTACATACGCCCTTCTAAATCCCTCCAAACATTACCAGTGTTCTTCATTCCCAAGAAAGATGGGAAGAAACAGATGGTACATGATTACTGATACCTAAACAAACACATGATCAAAAACAATTACCCATTGCTGTTGATCGCACAACTAGTCAACAAGCTCCAAGGAGCTAAGTTATTTACAAAAATGGATCTCAGATGGGGATACAACAATGTCCACATTAAGGAAAATGATGAATGGAAGGCAGCCTTTATCTGCTTCCATGGATCATTTGAACCCCTCATCATGTACTTCAGGCTATGCAACTTGCCTGCCACTTTTCAAGCAATAATGAATGAAATCTTCACATACATGGATGATGTTGTAGTGGTCTACATTGATGACCTGATAATCTTCACAAAAACAGAAAACCAAGCTGAGCATGACAAAATTGTCCTGGAAGTGCTCAGAAGACTAGAAGAAAATGATCTATTTGTGAAACCCAAAAAATGCACATTCTGTGCCACAGAAGTTGACTTCCTCAGCATGATAGTCAGATGTGACAGGATTAAGATGGATCAAGAAAAAGTAAAAGCAATTCTGCAATGACCAGAGCCAAAAACAGTTAAAGGAGTTAGGAGTTTCCTCAGACTGGCAAACTTCTATCAAAGGTTCATCAAAGATTACGCAAAGATGGCCAGACCCCTCCATGACCTCACAAAGAAGGAAAGCCCTTTCCTTTGGGAAGAACCTCAACAAGTAACGTCTGACACGCTCAAACTCCATTTTACCACAGCACCAATCTTGGCATTCCCAGACATAGACTGTGTCTTCTACCTCAAAAGCAATGCAAGTGATTACACCATAGGGGCAGTTTTATCTATAGAAAAAGAAGGTGTATGGCATCCTGTCACCTTCTCCTCCCACTCCATGACATCACAGGAACGGAACTACCCGATCACAGATAAAGAGATGCTTTCAGTAATTCAAGCCCTGGAACAGTGGTGTTACTACCCAGAAGGTGCTAGACATCAGTTTGAAATATGGAATGACCATGTGAATTTGCAATGGTTCATGCAGAGGCAGGACCTCAACTGATGACAAGTGCACTGGGTGCAATATCTATCTAGATTCGATGTGGTCTGGTGCTACAAGTCTGGACCATCTATGGGAAAACTCAATGCACTCTCTAGATGCGAAGATCACATAGAGAGAATAGAAGATGACAATAAAGGAGTTGTTGTCATCACCCTGGACAAGATTAGGACAACCATCTTGATCACGGATGAAGGGGATTCATTAAAACAAGAAAAATTTAATGCCACTTGCCTACTGTCAGAAGCTGACATTCAAAGGCTATGCAAAAAGAACACCATATGTAAAGAATGTGATGGCACATTGACAGACAATTTGGGCAGACTTTACATGCCTGAGAGTAATCTATTATGGATGGAAGTCATCCAGAAACATCACAACTCCCCAGTAGCTGGACATCCAGGCTATGAGAAGATGGTAGACTTGTTGCAGCACAACTACTATTGGCCTGGGATGGCCACAACAGTCAAAGAATATGTCACTAGATGTAACACATGCCAAAGATTCAAGGGATCTAATATGGCCCCAGCAGGCCTTCTACACCTGCTTGAAACCCCATCATTATCATTGGAACATATCTCAACTGATTTCATCACAGACCTTCCCCTCTCCCATGGCTTTGATGCGATCTTGATGGTTGTTGATCGATTTTCAAAAGAAGTAGAATTGATCCCTTGTACAAAAACATGTTCAGCCCTGGGCATGGCCAAATTATTCATGCATAATGTGTGGAAGCATCATGGACTCCCATGTTCTATTACCTCCAACCAAGGTCTGCAGTTTGCTGCACAAGTCATGCAGGAAATTAACAAGGCCCTCAGTATCTCCATTAAGCTATCAAAGTCTTTCCACCCCCAGATGGATGGTCAGACAGAAATTGTAAACAAGGAAGTCCAGAAGTTCCTGCAGATCTACTGCTTTGAAAAACAAGATCAATGGGCCAATTGGCTTGCCATTGCCCAGTTTTTCATAAATAGTACAAAGCACACATCAACCAAGGTTGCACCCTTCAAAGCAACACAGTCTTACATACCTTGAATGGGGATTAAACCTATCAATGTGAACAAGGCACCAGCTGCCAAGGATTTCACATCTGAAATGGAAGGTATGCTGGGAAGCATGTGAAAAAATTTAGAAAAGGCAAAGGAGCAGATGAAGCTCAATGCCGACAAACATTGCTTGGCAGTGCCAACTTACAAAATTGGTCAACAAGTTTGGCTTGCTACAGAGAACCTGCAGCTGACCCACGCTTCTCGAAAGCTCTTTGAAAGGTGGCTAGGCCCCTATAAAATCATCAGCTTGGCAGGGCCCAATGCTGTTCAACTAAAACTACTGAGATCCCTACAGATCCACCCCATTGTCAATGTCTCACGAATTAAACCCTATCATGGTTCTATGGAAGGGCAAACTCTGTACCGACCAGGACTGGTCCATGTGACTGAAGACAGGGACAACAAATGGGAGGTGGACCACATAGTGGACTCTTGTCTAAAAAATAAAAAACTCAAATACCTTGTTCATTGGAAGGGCTATGATGCCTCAGATTGTATGTGGGAACCCAAGTCCAATCTTGAAAATGTGAAAGATGCTATCTGTGATTTCCATGATTCTCACTCCTCTGCCCCACACACCCTCTCCATTGATCTAGCAGATTTCCTTCTGCTCTTCCAAAAGTGGCCAGAGTCATTTACCAAGATCAATCCACACTACCTCCCTTTCAATTGCCTAGAAGTCGATCTTTAGGAGGGGGGTAGTGTTACAGTCCTACTCACTGGGACTACATTCCAATGGACTTAGTCAATTTTTCTCTTTTCTTTATCTTATCTGATCCTTTCAGACTTCCAACCATGAGGAGACTCTCTATGGAAACTCACTTATCTCATGTCCTTCACCACTTCACAAACATGTGTTTGCCTCATGCTGAACCTTGTTTCATTAAACCTAACTTTATTCTTGACAGTTCATTTCCATGCTGTGCATGGCTATGCTACCACACACATGCGCACCCCTCATGTTTATGCTTCTTCTTCCATTCTGCCACCATCATGTGGTTGCATCATGTTATTAATCTCCACTATACCTACCCTGAATAGTATTGTGAGATCTGATATAAACATGTACATACTCTATGCAGTATATAAAGATCAAGGAATTGACTGGCAACTCCAGTCTGATTCTCTTGGAGTTTCATCCTCTAAAGTGGACTCATTCAATTCTCCAACCTTCGTTAGTGGTTTACCCTTTCTAGTGAATGACCTGAGGCATTGATTTGCTTTATTGGGTTGTTTTATCACCAAAACAATGCCTTCTTTTCCAATAAGAGCCAGCACCTTACTCAGTTACTCAATTGCAAACAAGCTCAGGTGTATGACACTCTCTATTCTGCAATTATCAATGATGACTACAATCACTATCAACATGGATCTATGTTTTTCATTGAAGGTCAACTGGGAAGAGGGACAACCTTTCTAATTAATGCACTCACTGCAATACTCCATGTGAAAGGCAACATCATTCTCATTGTTGGCACAAGTGCCCTCTCTGCAATTGCCTATCCACATGGTCAAACTGCTCACTATCTATTTGGTATTCCTGTAACCGACAACAATGTGGACCTCCACTCCACCATCCCCATTCACTGTTAAGTCCGGCTCTACTCCAGAACTAACTCCAGAACTCCAGAGTTACAGGCAGCAGTGGGACTTGGCTTCAGCATATGTGCTGCACCCTGCCTAGAGTTCTAGTCCCAAATTTCAGAGTTGGGTCAGAGGTGTGTTGGAGGTGTGTGAGACTTAGCACAAGCTAATCAATGTGAGAGAGATTGAGTTGTTGAGACTCGGAACAGAGGAGAGTAGGAACTAAGTTGATATTTGAACTGAGGAGTTACAGAGAGTATCTAGGAGTTTATATATGAGGAAAGACATAGGCTGAGTAATGAGGAATGAAGATGTCCAGGATAGGAACAGCCAGAGCTGTGCTCATTAAGTGAGACACAGGAAATATACAAGGTTTGGAGCTAGTACATATGAAGAACAAGGGAATGAAGAAACAACAAAGTGAAGTCCGGAAGTCCAGAGTTGCAAACTACATGAGAATGCACCAGAGTTCATATGTATCTAAGCAGAGTTGAGCTTGGAGGGCCAGAGTTGTACTAGGAGAATTTTGGGATATGACATTCACTCTACACAGGCAGATCTTATTTGACAAGCAGCTGTCATATTCCAGGCTAACTTCTAGCCAACTCTGGCACTCCTGTGCAACTCTGCTCTTTTTCCTACAAACTCTGGCACTTTCTCGCACACCTGATACCTCCAGACTTCTGGAGTTGTATGTATCTCCTATACCCTTATGTTTCCTTCATTCCATGTATGTTAACTCCTTACTCCTTTTAGTTTAGTCCATCTGCTTCATTCTACCTCTAATCCTATGCTGGGCTATGTACACAGCTCTGGCATCCTGACCTCTGGTGCATCACTCCAGCTATTGCACATCCAATCCTGTTCTGCTTATGAATCTGTAGTACAACTTTACTAATCTGCATTCTGCTTCCTCATATATATACTTGTAGTGATCAAGAGTGAGGAATAAGTACAAGTGTATGGACTTATATACTCTGGGAGAGATCTGCTGAGAAAGTGAAAGAATGTTAGAGAACAATATAGAAAGTTCTGCTGAGTAAAGATAGAAGGTCATGGAATGTAAGAGAACTGTGATAAGTAAGAGGGGACATGTAGTTGATGTGAGAGAATTGGCTAGAGGAGTAATTGTTATATCCTGAAATTCTCCTAGTACAGCTCCAGCCCTCCAGATCCAACTCCACTTATATACATACAAACTCCAGTGTGTTCTCGTGTAGTTCACAACTCCGGACTTCCGGACCTTGCTTAGTAGTTTCTTCATTCCCTTGTTCTTCATATGTACTAGCTAAACCTTGTGTATTTCCTGTGTCTCACTTAACAAGCACAGCTCCAGCTTTATGACTTTCCCATCACAGCTCTGGCTGTTCCTATCCCAGACTTCTTACTCATCTTCATTCTTCATTACTCAGCCTATGTCTCTCCTTGTATATAAACTCCTAGATACTCTCTGTAATTCCTTAGTTCAAATATTAACTTAGTTTCTACTCTCCTCTGTTTCAAGCCTTGATGACTCAATCTTCCTCATGTTGATTAGCTCACACTAAGTCTTGCACACCTCCAACACACCTCCAACCTAACTCTGAACTTTGGGACTAGAACTCTAGGCAGGGTGCAGCACATATGCTGAAGCCAAGTCCCACCATTGCTCATAACTCCAGAGTAGACCCAGACTTAACAGTGATAGTCCATGACTAAGAGTAATGATGTAGGGGTTTAAAAAGCATGTACAGTAAATGTAAGCGGTCCTAGAATAAGAATAATGATGATATGAGTAAGAGAGGAATTCCAGAATTGGGGAGGTAGCATGAAAGGAAGAGATAAGAAAAAGAGCTGCACCAAGAAAAAGAATTGTAACACAACACATATATTATGCAGATCAAGAGTAAGAAATAAGTACATGTGTATGGTCTTATATACTCTAGAAGAGATCTGCTGAGTAAGTGAAAGAATGTTGAAGAATGAGGTAGAAAGATTCACTGAGTAAGAGTAGAAGATCATGGAATGTATGAGAACTATGG
Source organism: Boletus rubescentipes (assembly GCA_038092775.1). Lineage (NCBI taxonomy): Eukaryota > Fungi > Basidiomycota > Agaricomycetes > Boletales > Boletaceae > Boletus > Boletus rubescentipes. The sequence continues at coordinate 9,286 of JBBPRA010000210.1, read as the reverse complement.
TGAGTAAGAAGGAATATGCAACTGATATGAGAGAATCAGCTAGAGGAGTAATTGTCCATGACTAAGAGTAAAGAGAGAAAGAAAATGGTATCCTCTATCTGGTAGTAGCATGAAGAACAGCATAGAGGTTAGAGAGTGTGTATAGTAAAGGCAAGTGGTCCCAGGATAAGAAGATAGTGATAATATTCATAAATGAGGAATCCTGGGATTGGAGAAGTAGCATGAAAGGAAGAAATAAGGAAGAGAGTTGCTCCAAGAAAGAGAATTGTAACATTACCCCCTTCATACAATTGGGACCCAGGCTCAATATGCACAGACCCCTGTTGCAGAAATATAATAATTCCTCAATTAAACCTGTTCTCCTGTAAAGATGGACATTGCCTGTTCTGGGGTAAGGTTTTCAACTGGACAATCATCAAGCATGTGTCCAAAGATATTGCAACCATTACAACATCTACCAGGGCAGAATCAGTCAGAGTGTCCCCAGTTCTGGCAAAAATTACACTAAATGAACAGGCATAAACATTGAGGGTGCCCTGGCATGGAGAGGTGACAGTGTGGGCAGTGGTAGATGGAACAGTCCTCTTGGTAGTGACCCAGATTGTGGCAGTGACAACACTTAGTGAGGGGGTTGGCAGGTTGTTGAAGGATGACATCCAGAAGAACATAAGTGGGGAAACTAAGAATATATTGGCTGGAGGAAAGAGTGGTGCTGTAAGAATGGATAAGTTCCCTAAGTTGTACCATCATTATCAGTACATTATCACCTTTGTGGATGACTACATGTCAATGGCATGGACTACACCTTTGCACACTAAAGATGCTGCATTGATTGCCACCTGCCACTTCCTGAAGATGGTATCAACCCAGTTTAAAACACAGGTTGAACAGTGGATATCTGATGCTGGGGGAGAGTACAAATTCAAAGCTTTTGACTCAATGCTCAAGGAACAGGGAATTCACATTCTCCAGAGTGCTCCCCACACTCCTCAACAAAATGGTTGTGCTGAATGATTCATGTGGACTGTTATGGACAAATCAGAGGCTATGCACCATGAGGCTTGCATTCCTAAGAGTTGGTGGGAATTCTCAATTGCCCATGCCACCCATGTCTACAATTGTACACCACTTCACCATCATAATTGGTGAACCCCTTTTGAGGTCATGCATGGATCTTAGCCAGACATAGCACACCTATCTATCTTTGGATGCACTGCATATGTGCACCTCCCAGAGAATGTGCAAGCTAATAAAATGGCCCCTAAGTCTGAGCTTATGGTGTACATTGGTGTGGCCCCTGAAAATGAGTCTAACTTCCTAGTTATGAGGTCCTCCAACAATGTCTTATTCACATCTGCACATGCACTTTTCAATAAAGCCCATTTCACCCGCTGTGTGAAACCAACCTGCACACAACCTACTGCACAGGTCACATCACCTGTTGCTGGTGAGTATGAGCCCATCAGGCCACCACTCCCTGCAGATGATGATGATATCAATCCAGGTCACCTGCTGCTTGCCCTCCATCTCCTCTCCCTGATAGTGAGCAACAAAACTGTTCCAATAACTACAGTGCATAAAGCGCACTGCAAACACACATGGGAATATTACTTAGGCTTGGTGTGATCAAACAATGTACAAACTCTTGGCTACAAATCAACCCTTAAATCATGTGATTTGGTCCAGTGGCTGTGGAGATATGTCCATTTTAAGTCACTCATGTCATTGGAACAGTTTTGTTGCTAATACTAGGGTATTGCAAATTAGTATGAAGTGTATTCTCCTTGGGCCTTGATAACCTTCTGTCCCCTTTCTAGACATGCTCTCAATCAATCTCTGACACTCCTCAACCTCAATCTTGTACCACTCTTCTTGAATCCTCTCCTAAAGTTCCAATATCCCCTTTGGTGGCTCAGGATATTCTAATAGCCTCCTTTTTAGGAGAAACCATAGATGTTCTATGGGGTTGAGGTCTGGAGACTGAGCAGGCCATACCATAACCTCAAATCCATGCTCTCTCAGCCACTCCTTGGCCTTCCTACTGGTATGTTTGGGATCATTATCCTGCTGAAAAATGATGTCCTCTGGGGTAAATCCATAATCCACCAAGGTTTGTTGGAGTTCATCTTCCAAAATCTACACATAAAGGTTAGCATCCATCTTACCATCAATTTTACAAGCCATTCCAACTCCATCCCAAGTCATGCAGCCCCACATCATCACTGATCCTCCTCCAAACTTGACTATACCCTCCACAAGTCTATCACTAAGGCCCTCTCCTGCCTTTTTCCAAGCCCACTTTCTATATCTGAGCCAATGTGATTAATTTTGGTCTCATCTGACCATATAACACACTTCCAATCATCCACAGTCCAATCCTAATGACTCAAAGCAAAATCCAACCTTTCTTTCCTGATGCTTGGAAAGAAGAGGGCGTTTCTGCTTCACCACAGCCTTCATACCAGCTTTCTTCAAGTGATGGTGGATGGTCTGGGGAGAGATGGAATGGTTCTTGACATCCTGAAGGGTCTTGGTGATCTGTACAGCATTCTCAGCCTTTCCAGTACCAAGAAGTTGAATAGCATGTTGCATATCAGTAGGAGAAATGATGGATGGATGACCACCAGTAGCTTTGGGAAGGTTGGGACAGTGTTCAGTGTGAATGCGACTGATGGTAGAGTTACTGAATCCAGTGGAAGCAGAGATCTGACAAGTTGTTTGACCCAATTCCAAGAAAGCAATAACTTGATTGATTTGATCAGTGGAAAGGGATTTCATGATGAAAGAAGTGGTAAAAGCGATGGTGTTTGGCTGTGTTTACATCATGTGGAACTGTTTATACATCACATGACCCAATCCTGATATAATATCCCATGACAATATATGAATTCTATATGACAGCAACAAAACTGTTCCAATGACATGAGTGACTTAAAATGGACATATCTCCACAGCCACTGGACCAAATCACATGATCCAAGGGTTGGTTTGTAGCCAGGAGTTTGTACTCCGTTTGGTTACATCAAGCCTAAGCGATATTCCCATGTGTGTTTGCAGTGTGCTTTGCACACTGCATCAAGGTTAGTTATTGAAACAGTTTTGTTGCTCACTGTATATGGTGATGACCAACACCCAGTTGAGCAAGTAAAGGAGATTGAATGCAGATCATGCTGGTGTGACATCATTGGGAAACCTGGACCATCTCACCGGCCAGAACCACAAATGCCTGGCAATCTTCCTGGCAATCTTCCTGGCACCCCCATTGTTCTTCCTGCTCATACTCCTATGCCTCCCACCACTTCTAATAGTGAGGATGATGTTGAATGGTTATGCCATGAAGAGGAAGCTGATTTGGCTGCATTTTTGATGTCAAAGGCAATCCCCATACAGGCTATTTCTGCAGAAACCAAGCCTATTTGTGAATGGACTTACAGGGACATTCTTAAGCTACCCACTGCAGCACAAGAGGAATGGAAAGCTGCATGTCAATGCAAGCTTGATATACTCTGCAAGCACAAAGTCTATGAACTGGTAGACCCATCCAAAGGGTGCAAGGTTATTGATAACCAATGGGTATTTGATGTGAAACCCAATGGTTGTAAATGTGCATGCCTTGTTGCAAAAGGATTCTCCCAAGTCAAAGATGTAGACTTTGACACAATATTCTCTCCAGTTGTGAGGTTTGAGACTGTCTGGCTTATGCTGGCTCTCGCCACTCTGGAAAACTGGCATATTAAGTCACTCAATGTTCATAGCACCCATTTATATGGCAAGCTAACCAAGGAAATCTACATAAAGCAATCTGAAGGCTTCAGAGTTCCTGGACAAGAGCACAAAGTGCTCCACTTACTGCATGCCCTATATGGCCTTAAACAAGCTGGACTCACCTGGTGGGAGACTCTTAATGAGTTCATGAAAGAACTCAGATTTGAACATCTGAAGTCCAATGCTGGTATCTTCCTTTACTGGAAAAAAGGCACAAACATTGTAGTCGCTGTCATCTATGTTGATGACACACTATTCTGTGGTTCTATCAAAGCCATAGTGGATGAGATCAAAGGTCTCTTCATGAAGAAGTGGGAATGCAAAGATCTTGGCCCTGCAATTTCTTTCATTAACATGCAGATCAAATGCAAAGGTCACAAGATCCTCATTAATCAGTGCCCATACCTTGAAAAAGTACTTGAGCATTTTGGAATGCAGAATTCCAGAACTGCCCCCACACCTTTGCCTCAGTGTTATTACCCTTCTAAACACCTTGGCTCAGTTGATCCTGAACTGCAATCCCACTTCCAACAAGTGATTGGATCACTGCTATACATTATGCTTGGCACATGTCCAGATGTTGCCTATGCTGTAGCAGCACTTTCTTAGCATGCTGCCAATCCTTTGAAGAAGTACCTTGATAAGGCACTTTACATCTACCAATATCTACTTGGGACTTGTCACTATTTCCTCATATTTGAGGGTGCTTCTCAGGCAGGCCTCATAGCATACACTGATTCTGACTGGGCATCCAATCATAATGACTGTCACTCTCAGACAGGCTGGTTCTTCAAACTAGCCAACTGTACTTTCAGCTGGTGCTCTCACAAACAAGAATGCATAGCCCACTCCTCAATTGAGACTGAGTATGTCTCTCTGTCTGATTGCAGTCAATAGGCCAAATGGTTGTGGCAACTGCTTGGGAAACTTGGATATAATCTTCATCCTATCCTTGTATGTGGTGACAACCAGGGTTCTATCTTTATGGCATCCAACCCCATGACTGAAGCCAGAAGCAAATACATTGATATTAAATGGCATAGTATCCAGGAGTTAGTCAATGACAAGATTATAGAGCTCTTTTTTATTGAAGGTGCTCAAAATCCAGCTGACATGCTCACAAAGAACCTTGGTCAGATCAAGTTCAATCTGTTCAGATCACAACTGGGACTTGTCTTTTATGACCATCACCATGATTAGGCTGCTCTTATAGTAGTGCCATTCACTAGATGCTTACATGTCTCTAGAAGGCTGCCTAGCATGGGGGAGTGTTGAATGAGCACCATAGTGCAGCTCTCAACTACCCTAATTAGCATACAATAGTGTAGTATACCATATTTGGTAATGACACATGTACTTATAAGTTTCGGACTCAGCTGTCAGAGTTCTAATGGATCTTGTTCTTCTACCACAACCATTGCCCATTAAAAGCTAACTCCAAATACCTCATACTTGGTAAGTGCTAGTTATTCCCTCCTAGCTCATTGCTAGGCTTGCTGTTCAACAAGGAGTATCATAAATTCCTTAAAGTATTTTCAAAAAGGAAATCTGAGCACATGCTGCCATGGAAACCATGGAATCACATGATTGATCTTAAGGACACATTTCAGCCTAAGAAAGGCCACATCATCCCTCTATCTCCAGCAGAGCAAGAAGAGGTTATGGCATTCCTTGATGACCAATTAAAGAAGGGCTATATTTGCCCTTTTAAATCCCCTCAAATGTCACCAGTGTTCTTTGTTCCCAAGAAAGATGGGAAGAAACAGATGGCACAGGATTACCAATACCTAAACAAACACATGGTCAAAAACAATTATCCACTGTCATTGATCGCATAGCTAGTCAACAAGCTCCAAGGAGCAAAATTATTCACAAAAATGGATCTCAGATGGGGATACAACAATGTGTGCATTAAGGAAAATTACAAATGAAAGGCAGCCTTCACCTGCTTCCACAGATCATTTGAACCCCTAGTCATGTATTTTGGGCTATGCAACTTATCCACCACCTTTCAAGCAATGATGAATGAAATCTTTGCAGACATGGATGATGTTGTGATGGTATACATTAACAATCTGAAAAACCAAGCTAAGCATGACAAGATTGTCCTAGAAGTGCTCAGATGCTTAGAAGAAAATGATTTATTTGTCAAACCTGAAAAGTGCATGTTCCACATCACAGAAGTAGACTTCCTTGGCATAATAGTTGGATGTGACAGAATTAAGATGAATCAAGAAAAAGTCAGAGCAATTCTGGAATGACCAGAGCCAAAAACAGTAAAAGGGGTTCAGAGTTTCCTCAGATTGGCAAACTTCTATTAAAGGTTTATCAAAGACTACACAAAGGTGGCTAGACCCCTTCACAATCTGACAAAGAAGAAAAATCCTTTCTATTGGAAAGAAGCTCAACAAAAAGTATTTGATACACTCAAACTCCACTTTACCACCATGCCAATACTGTGAAACAATCCAAGAAAGCAAGTCAATGCCTCAGGTTTTCCACTAGACAGCTTAAACCACTAACAAAGGGATAAGTTGAATGAGTTCACTTTGAAGGGTGAAACTCCAAGAGAATCAGACTGGGGTTGCCAGTCAATTCCTTGGTTCTTATATACTATTATAATGTGTGTACATGTTGGTATTGAATCTACCAATACTGTCTAGGGCAGGCATAGCAGAGATTAAAGTCATGATGCAACCACATGGTGGTGACAGAATGGAAGAAAAAGCATGAACATGAGAAGGGCACATGTGTGTGGCAGCATAGCCATGCACAGCACAGAAATGAACTGTCAGGAATAAGGTTAAGTTTAATAAAACAAGGTTCACCATGAGGCAAACATGTGTTTGTAAAATGGAAAGGGTATAAGATAAGTGAGTTCCCATAGGGAATCTCCTCATGGTTCAAAGTCTGAATTGATCAGATAAGATAAGATGAAAAAGAGAAAAATTGACCAAGTCCATTGAAATGTAGTTCCAGTGAGTGGGACCGTAACATACTGGCATTTCCAGACATCAACTGTAAATTCTGCCTCAAAAGTGATGCAAGCAATTACACTATAGGGGCTGTCCTATCTATAGAAAAGGAAGGAGTATGGCATCCAGTTGCCTTCTCTTCCCAATCCATGATACCACAGGAACAGAACTACCCAATCACAGATAAAGAAATGCTTTCAGTAATCCAAGCCCTGAAACAGTGGCATCACTATCTAGAAGGTGCCAGACACCAATTTGAAATATGGAATGACCACACAAATTTGCAATGGTTCATGCAAAGGCAGGACCTTAACCAACAACAAGCACACTGGGTCCAATATCTATCTAGATTTAACACAGTCTGGTGTTACAAACCTGGACCTTCTATGGAAAAACCTGATGCACTCTCTAGATGGGAAGATCACACAGAGGGAATAAAAGATGACAATAAAGGAGTTATCATCATCACCCCAGACAAGATTAGAATGACCATTCTGATCACAGATGAAGGGAATTCACTAAAAAAGAAAATCTTCAATGCCACTTGCCTACTGTTAAAAGCTGACATTCAAAAGCTATGCAAAAAGAACACAATGGCATGTTATATAATAACTACAGCAGGCTTTACATGCCCAAAAGTAACCTATCATGGATGAAAGTCATTCAGAAACACCACAACTCCCTCATAGCTGGACACCCCAGCTATGAGAAGACCCTAGATTTGTTGTAGTGCAACTACTACTGGCCTGGGATTGCCACTACCATTAAGGAATACATCACTAGATGTGACACATGCCAAAGATTCAAGGGATCTAATGTGACCCCAGCAGGCCTTCTCTACCCTCTTGAAACTCCATCACTACCATGGGAACACATCTCAGCTGATTTCATCACATGTGATCTTGACAGTCATCAATTGGTTCTCAAAAAAAATAGAATTAATCCCTTGCACAAACAAGTTGTTCATGCACAACATGTGGAAGCATCATGGGCTCCCATGTTCCATTACTTCAGACTAAGGTCCACAATTCACTGCACAGGTTATGCAGGAAATTAACAAGGCTCTTGGCATAAGTTATCAACATCTTTCCACCCCCAGACAGATGGTCAGATGGAAATTGTCAATAAGGAGGTTCAGAAGTTCCTTTGAATATATTGCTTCAAAAAACAAGATCAATGGGCTAACTGGCTTGCCATTGCCCAGTTTTCCATAAACAGTAAAAAATACATGTTGAACAAAGTTGCACCCTTCAAAGCAACATGGTCCTATGTACCTCATATGGGAATTGAACCCATTGCTTTGGATAAGATGCCAGCTGCCAAGGAATTTACATCCAAAATGGAAGGTACACTGGAAAGCATGAGAAAAAAGCAAAAGAGCAGATGAAGCTCAATGCTAATAAACATTGCTCAGCAGTGCCAACTTATAAAATTGGCCAACAAGTTTGGCTCACCACCAAGAACCTGCTTTTAACATGTGCTTCTCACAAACTCTCAGAAAGATAGCTAGGACCATATAAAATTATCAGCTTGGCAGAACCCAATGCTATGAAACTACAACTACTGAGATCTCTGCAGATGTTACAGTCCCACTCTAAGGGACTACCTTTTCAACAGACTTGTCACTTTTTCTTTCTTTCATCTTATCTTATCATTTCAGACTTTGAACCATGAGGAGATTCTTTACAAGAACTCACTTATGTCCTTCACAACACGTGTTTGCCTCATGGCAAACCTTATTTGATTAAACTTAACTTTATCTTTGATAGTTCATTTCTGTGCTGTGCATGGCTATGCTGTTATGATCCCACCTCAGGGACTACACATTTAATGGACTTAGTCAATTTTTCTCTTTTCATCTTATCTTATCTGATCATTTCAGACTTTGAACTGTGAGGAGATTCTCTATGAGAACTCACTTATCTCATGACCTTCACATTTTCACAAACACATGTTTGCCTCATGGCAAACCTTATTCCATTTAACTTAACTTTATTCTTGACAGTTCATTTCCATGCTGTGCATGGCTATGTTGCCACACACATGCACATCACACATGTTATGCTTCTCTTCCATTCTACCACTGCCATGTGGTTGCATCATGTTATTAATCTCTGCTATACCTACCCTTAACAGTATCAGTAGATCTGATACAAACATGTACCTACAATATGATAGTATATAAAGGCCAAGGAATCGACTGGCATCCCCAGTCTGATTCTCTTGGAGTGTCATCCTTCAAAGCAGACTCAATCCAACTCTCCACCTTCGTTAGTAGTTCAAGCCGTCTAGTGAATGACCTGAGGCATTAACTTGCTTTGTTGGGTTGTTTCATTAGAATCAGACTATGTCTCTTAAGTCTCACCTTATTCACTTATCATCCTGTGTACGCATACACGCAAGTGCATAGCAAGTTCCTCCAAAGTCGCAACTAGAGGCACTCACAGATGAGTGCACCTCAGTGCCTATTTCTTTTCACAGGACCCTCCACACTTTCGCCACCGCCCTCCCTAATACAACAGGGGAGAATCTTGACCACCCATACA